>CM053787.1:342033635-342243635 GCA_028749045.1 Cupressus sempervirens | reverse complement strand
AAGATATCAACTAATGTAGAATTTCAATTATCTTTTAAAACTTTGATAACAAATATCTTGTTTTTTATGTTTCCATAATATTAATAGAATATGGTAACTTTTCTTGTTATCAAAAAAGTCAACATAAAATAAAATAAAAATTCCTGAAATAATGAGTATTAATACCAAAAGTAATAATTTAATTCTTCAATTATATAAAGAAATAAGTAACACTACAACAACATTACTCAATCTTTGCAATTATTTCAATTGGATATTTCCATTCCATTTCAAAACCTAACATAATATTAGTCAACATTTCCATCATATTAAAATGATAATTTAATTAATCAAAAATATTGAATATATCCATTTGAAATTAAATATAAAAAGTTTATGATTGAAACATTTTTTAATAATTAATATATACTTCCTCAAAAGAAATTATATCTTCTATAAAAATTAGTACATTTAAAACATACCAAAATAAAATATTATTCATAATAAAATATTTTATTTTTAATAATACTCAGCTCAATTGACTTATTTTTTTATTGGTATTGTCCTTTTGTTTAAATGTCTAAAATATGAATCATGATACATTCAAAATATAAATCATAATTTTGTAGAGGAGATAATACATTAGTGATGGGAAATTTGGATGCTAGGTTAAGGGCTCCATCCCATTCCATGCAAGGAAGAAAAAGAAGCATTGCACATGATGTTTGAGATAGTGAAAAATTTTGGCGATTTAGCTAATGCCTAGAATTAGAGGTAATAAGGACACATTGTACTTGAGTACTTACTTGCAGCGATGCTTTACTCTCGATGTTATGATTCATAACTTGATTTGGTTTCATATTTAGTTGATTCAATTTGATTTGATTTCATTTCATTATCTTAGACAACCTACTACTTTAACTATCTTGCTCTTCTAATAACTGAATCAAATGTAATATTACAATATGGGGGCTAACAAATTTTTGGACAAGGAAGTCTGAATAACCTTCTATATTCACAAATTTGTTGGACATAAAATAAATTAAATTAGGTTAGTTTATGAGATTAGATTAAATAATTAAATTAGTTCAATATTTAACTGCTAGGAAGTTATTCCCATAAGTAGTTTTTTTAGGGAAAATAAGGCTATATAAACTTATTTGAATATCAATATGAATAATTTTGTATAATTTAATTTGTATCCGAATGTATCCAATGAAAATATGAATCTATAATATCAATCATTTCTATACTTTATCACTTTAATTTGGTATCAAAGATGGTTGATCGATGGGGAGAAGAGTTCTTTTAATGGATTTTGGATGACCAGATGGATGAGATCCTCTAATGTTTTTTTTTTCTAAAATTGAAGAGAGGAAGAAATTAGGAGGCTAGAGGCAATGGAGGGTGGAGGATTTTTATCATCTCAAGCCAGCTTCTCTCTTAGAGATGATTACTACATGAGAAGCACATATTTGTGTCTCTAAAGAGGAGAGGGTGACTTGTCAACATGATTGTCCTTCCATAGAGCGAGGGGTAGGGGGGGCGAGGTGGTGGGGTGGGGGCAATATTTGAAGAAGATTTGTTGAGCACTTAAGGTGGTGTTAGAGACACTTAAAGGATATGTTGACTTTCAGAGGAAATGCATCCATGTGTAGGCATATCAGTGGTGATTGTTTCTATGGCCCTAGAGGAGGCATTAGAAACACTCCAAGGAGATGCAAAATTTTGGAGTAACTATGTCTCATGGTGCAAGGGAGGTGGGAAAAATATTATTATGAGAACAACTTCAAGATTTGCAGTCTAAAGTTGGGATATGAAATCTACTAATGAGGACAACTTTAGGATTTACAATCTAAAGTTGTGGAGAGAAAATCTACTTCAATAACAAAATATTGATGAAAAATTTTCAAAAAAAATTTCAAAGGAAGAATATTCATGAAGAAGCTCATCAAAGTTTTCAGAGGGTTGCATTAAAATCTTCTCAACTTTCACTTTTGTTGGATTAATGTAATAAGGGGGAATGTTGTACCTATTACATTAAATTATGTTAGCTTCTAATATTAGATCAAATACGTAAATTAGTTCAATATTTAGTTACTGGGAAGTTATTCCTATAAGTAGTTTTGAAAGGGAAAATAAGGCTATATAAATATGTTCAAATATCAATATGAATAATTTTGCATAATTTAGTTTGTATCTAAATGTACCCAATGAAAGTTTGAATCTATAATATCAAACATTTCTATACTTTAGCAATTTCATGTTCCAAGGTATTTGAAGTCATGTAATGAAGGGGTAGTTGATCCATTCACTGTAATATAATAACAAGGATAGTATTCCCATGTGCAAACCATCACAGGCCAAAGATAGGGGTAGTGGCTATTTCGTTATATAGAGAAGACAATCAAAAGTAGTTTCTTACATTTTAATGACTTTTACGTCTATTGTTGTAGATTCCTCTCAATTACCGTTCATAAAAACTTTAAAATAATGAAGCACTTGTACTAATAGTCGATCACACATGTACTAATACTTGATCATTTGTTCACTTTCCTAGTCCATTTGTTCAAAAAGTGTTATTGTTTTGGTGAGTGACTATTGGGGGTAAACATATCATGTTCTTGGGAAACATTTTAAAATAACACTTTTAGACCACCTTGCACTCTACTAATTCTATAGGGAGCTCTCTAAGGGTGGAAAATCTAAAAGTTTAGATTTAAGCTCTTCACACACCTATAGAGGATCACCAAAAAAAATTGACAAATTATGACATATAGATTAGGAGTTTTAGGTGCCTAAAACTAGCCTTGGCAACTACTAGATCATCTCCCCTATTACTTTTGGTAAGTTTTAAGGAAAAAATGAATAAGTGCTCATTTCATATACAATGCTTTGTACTTATAGATTTTTCGTACAAGAGGAAACAATTTCTACTGCATCTACATTCAATGCATTTACAAATTATTTTAGAAACATGCTTATGCACAACCCTAGCATAAAAACAATGCATAATAGAATAAATAACCCAAAAATAGAAACTTTCTATTTTTCTACTTGAAGTCTTTTCTTGTGGAAGAATCCAGCTTCATTTAGCAACTTTCCATGAAAGCACAAATAAAATAATAAATCATGATAAGGCTGAGTCACCTTCTCCCAAAAAGTTGAATTAATTTTGCAAACTTATTTTTCTCTTAATGTGTGATATTTAAATTTGATTTTATTTGAAATATATGTAAATCTAGAAATCATCTCTTAATTTGAGGTGACATCTTTGAAGTGTTATTCTATGGAATAACTCATTTTCTCCTTGTTGGGAAACAACTCAATTTAAACCTCCACAAATTCAAAAGATAATATAGTATACTAATATTTGTTTATAGAATATTAAAGATATGATTTATATTTTGATCACCTCCTAGCTTCCTTTCTATAGCAATAGTTATACTAATATAAATATAGTCATTCATGAATATTGTCTCACTACAATAATTCTTCCTCAAATAAATAACTTCTTGGAGGTTTTAATGGTTCCAAGAAACTTGATTTCCATCTTCAATGACAAGAAGCTTGAATTATTAATTAGTGGTCTTCCACTGATTGATTGTGAGTTTGATTTCCACTCTTTTCCTTCTTAAATGTGTAGAAATTATAATAGAAAATTTAGGCTAATATGTTTATCTATTGATCTACTCCACTAGCATGGGTGGTTACTCTTCCATGAAAGGAGAAAAAATATCCAACATTGACAAGAATTCTCTCTCAAGATTTTTGTCATAAACTTACAGTCAAATGAACAGACACCTAAAATATTATATGACAAGTTGCCTTTTCTATCTAGATATTTTTCTTGGTTGTCCACTTCAAAAGTAACTGGCACATGGTTTCCATCAAGTGCACCAATACAATCCAATAAAAATAAATATTGATATTATTAATTCTATAGCAAAGAAATACATGTCACTACAATATTTACCTTCAATAAAGGATCAAAATGGCCCTTCCCAGTAATTTCTAGAGGAGTGGTTGGAGCAAGGGGTAAAATATAATCTTTATGAAATGCCACGATAGCCTTCAAGACCTTGTGTATGTATTGACTAGCTATCTCCCCTGAGTGACAAAAGTTATAGCCAATCTTACAATTCCTTAAATTATGGCCAAGTGTATGCAAGAACATCACAAGTTGTTCTTCTAATGTTATGTATACTATATCTTGAATTCTCCTTTTTTGTCTCAGAATTTCAACCAAGTGAAAGAAGACTACTCTACTTATGCATATTTGATAATGAAAAATTGTGTGATTAGAAGAGATAATATGATTATAGAAAGGACATGCAACTCTTCTTCACTTACACCCTCATCTTCTACCTTCTTCAAAAGATGCTACTATGTATACAACAAGGTTGGCAAGAAAAATAGCAAGCAAGTGCATGATCTTTAACTTCCTAAAAATGGCTCCTTGAACTTTGACATCATAAATAGGATGCATCGAATACCTAGAATCACAATATGGACAAAATGTTTCAGAAATATATAGTAGAAAGAGAGAAAACTTATGAAAGTAAGGAAACATAACTTATTCTCTGAACATTAATTACTTCTCTATCAATGGCTGAGGGCAGAGTGGGTGTGGTGAGTGGGAAGGATGGATTCAAAAATTTAGGGGGGAATGGAGAAGAATCATCTAGATCTGAGATCAAGAAGGGACAATTGTGGACTCTAAAAAGGGGAAGGATCTCGATGAAGGTGGGACAATAGAGGATCTCAGGGGTCCCTCATAGGCTTTTTTCTAACAAAAAAGTGGTCAAGTCTATCTGGCATCAAGCTAACAAGTATGTCCTCCTTTCCACTAGTAAAGAATATTTCTTTGGACGAGCAAGATATGTTAACACTGGAAATCCTAGATCAAATCATAGATAGAAATATTTCTAGGATTGATTTGACTTTGACAGTTAGGTTTTTAGGAGCCAAGCCCAATATTGAGGTTGTTCATGCCTTTGTTCGAAGGAAATGGGTTCTAAAGGGCTAGGTTGACATCACTGCTATGGCAAAAGGTTGTCTATCCTTTCATTTTTTCTTGTGAAGAGGATAAACAAGAGATTCTATGCAACAGTCATTGGGTTGTGGGTAAACATACTTTGATTTTGTAAAAATGGGCACTTGACATGAACTAACATGATTAATCTAGGATTCAAGCACCAGTATGGATTAGGCTAAATGGGTTACCTCTAGAGTTTTGGGTGGAGGATGTGTTTCAAAGTATTGCTAATACCTCTGGTGAACTTCTTTCTATGGACCCAATTCTAGTGTCAAGAAGAAGATTGACCTATGTCAGAATTTGTGTGGGAGTTCTTCAAGGTATGGATATACTAGAGGTTATTTCTCTCAAATCTAAACTAGGAATTTGGAAATAGAAAATACAATATGAATCTATCCCCTTTGCCTACTTTCATTGCAAAAAATCTAGTCGTTGGGAAAAAAAAGCCCATCTTTGAATGGAGCTCCCAAAAAGTTTTTAAAAAATTTGGTTCAAAAAGGATTGATCAATTAGGTTGAAGCTAAGAAAAGTAGTTGGAAGGAATGGTATACTCAAGAGGTAAGTGGTTTGGTGAAGGGAACCTTGGTGCTTAATGATTCAAAATAGGTGGAATCAACTCAGACAAAGGAGAATGCCAACGTGGATAACTAGGAATGGGTACCTTTGGATCATAGTAGGGAAGCTAGAAATACTATATCGGTACAAGAAAGAGATGTGGATAGTCCCTGTAAAGGGGATGAAGAAGTAAATAGGGAGATTTAGATGGAAGATATTAACAAAGATGAGTCTAAATCCCATGAGGAACATGACTGTATCATTATCAAAAATGAAATTCAAAGTTTGTTTAGACCACTTTTAGATGTTATAGCCATAGAGAGTAATCAAAAGTGGGGGGTGTTGAGGAAATATCTAAACCTTTGCAGGGGGAGGATGATGACTCTGGGGTAGACTCAATGAAAGTTGGGGATAAAAAAACCACTAAATCAAAAAAGAAAATGGAGGTTTTATCTTCTAAAAAGAATAAGGAGAATGCAGTATTAAAACTAGGATTAATAAGAAAGGAGATATCCCCAGCACACCATCTAGAAAAGGCATTAAAAAAGGCATTTTTAAGTGAAAAAAGGCTAGGAATTGTTGTCTACCTTCAACACTATTAGGTAAAGGTATCAAAGTTGGAGATGTGGGTCTATCTCCTTCTTCTACAAGAATACCATCCAATGTGCAAAGAAGAGTAGTAGAGACGAATAGGAGCATAGTAGATGGTAGTCAGAAGACTCTCTTAGACTCAAAATCTTTTCATAAGAAATGAAGTTTATATCATGGAATATCAAAGGATTAAATAATCCTCACAAGCAAGATATAATAAAAAATATGATTAGGGATAACAAACTAGATATTATTGTTATTCAAGAAACAAAAATGTTAAAGGATAAAGTTGAAGGTCTTTTGTTGTTTTAGGGAAGTAAGATTATTGGGAATGATTCTGATGGGGCCTCGAGTGGGATGACTGTTTACTGGAATGATAAATGTTTAAAGGGGGAACTTATCTCTTAGAATAGGAATATAATGAACATTAGATTTACCAATTTTAAGGATGGCTCTACTTGGGTGCTTATTAATGTTTATACTCTCAATTCCAAATGGGGAAGAAAGGCACTTTGGGAAGCTATTATCAATTAGAGAAAAAAAATTGTGGATGAAAATTGGATCATTATGGGGGGTTTTAATACTCCATTGAAAGAAAATGAGAAGATGGGGGGAAGTCAAACTAACTTGGATAATAGATTAGAATTAATGGATTTTATTGGAAATCATCTCTTGTATTATATGGATTTGCATGGGGTTGACTATACTTTGATCAATAGAAGATTTGACAAGGACCTCATCCAATTCAAATTGGATAGAGCCCTTATTAGTAGTGACTAGTCTTTTAAGTATAAGTGCTCTCTTTCTACTTAGGTTCGAGTTGGATTAGATCATTACTCCATTTTCATTATGGCTGATCCTTTAACCTTTAAGAAGAATTATCACTTTAGGTTGAAAAAAATGTGGAACCTTCATTTGGGACTAGAAAAACTTATTAAGGAATGGTGGAGTATTTCAATGGAGGGTACTACCATGTTCAAAGTTGCAAATAACTTGAAAACTATTAAAAGGAATATCAAAAGATGGAATAAAGATACCTTTGAGAACATTTTTGACAATAAAAGGAAGGTTTTTGAGGGACTTAAAGAGATTTAGGATAATATTTAGGTTGATGGATATGGGACTATATCTAGGGAAGAGGAGAGTGTGAAACTGACAGAGTTACATGATATTATCACAAAGGAGTAGATGTATGGAGTCAATGATCTAGAAAAGTCTCGTTGAAGGAAGGGGATTGAAATACTAAGTACTTCCACATGACTACCTAGAAGCATAGAATAGCTAATAGAATTTCTAGACTTATGGCTAATGAGGTTCCTATTGATGATGAGGAGATTATAAAAAGAGAAGTCATGGATTTTTTCAGCAATTTACTGAAAGGTGATCCCAATCTAGACAAGGATAAGAAGAAAATGTTTCTAGACTATATCCCAAATTGTAAATCAGAGGATCATAATTAATACCTCATTTCTATTCTATATAATGATGAAATTACCAAGGTTATTTTCTCCTTTGATGGAGATGAGGCATTAGGGCCAAATGGGTTCTATTTCCTATTCTTCCACAAGTATTGGTGTATCATCCAAGATGTTTGTAAAGGGGTTAAGGAGTTTTTTGGATCTTGGAAAATTCTCAAGGAGCTGAATGGTACTTTCCTCTCTTTGATTCCTAAAAAGCTAGGTTTTGATTGCATGGATAAGTTAAGACCAATCTATCTTTATAAATATTTTTATAAAATTATATCTAAAGTGCTAACTCTCAAAATTTTATCTTTTCTTCCTAATATGATTTCTAGAAAGTAGAATGGTTTTGTTCCTAGTAGGAGGATTTTAGATTCTATCATCTTGGTCCATGAGAATATTCATTCCCTTACTATGTCCAAGAGAGGGGGGTTCCTTCTTAAACTTGATTTTTCTAAAGCTTATGATAGGTTGGATTGGGCTTTTTTGTTAAGAGGGTTGGAAGCTTTCAGTTTTACTAAGAGATTTAGGGAATGGGTCCTTATGTTGGTTTCTTCTACCATCTTCTCTATTTTGGTAAATGGTTCTCCAGCTCCTTTCTTCTAGGCTTCTTGTGGTTTGAGGCAAAGGGGCTCACTTTCACCTATCCTCTTCATTCTAATGGTGGAATTCTTAGGTAGATTTGTGGAGAAATGATGCTTGTTGGCAATTTTGTTGGGCTCAAATGCTCATCTAAAAAGCTTACATGTTCTCATTAAAAATTTATAAATGATTCTATAGTGATGGGAGAAGCTTCAGTTAGGAATACTAGAAATATCAAGAAAGCTCTAGAGGATTATGTGCAAGCTTTTGGAAAAATTATTAATTGGAACAAAAGTGTGATATATTTTATCAATGTTAATGATAATAGGCAGAATACAGTTAAGAGAATTATTGGTTGTGAGATTGGTACCTTACTGGGCTCTTATCTTGGTTTACCCCTTTGTTTGGACCCACCTAAGATTTTTTGGAGTTCACTAATTCATAAAATCCATTTGAAGTTAGTGGGGTGGAAAGGGTTCCTCCATAGCTAGGTCAATAGGGTTATTGTTCTCAAATCCACCCTACAAAATGTTTCACTACATGATCTAAGTGTTTTTAAGATCCCTAGAAAGTTTTCCTTGGCAATTGAAAAAAATTTGAAGCTTTTCTGATGGATAGGTACAGAAAAAAAGAAGATTGGCCTTGATTACACGAGAGAAAGTTTGCATGCCTTTCAACAAAGGTGGCCTCAGTCTTAGAAGAGTTACCTCCATGAATGATTCTTTGGTTGCCAAGTTGATATGGAGGTGGCATAAAGAGGAAGGAGAATGGTGAGATGTTTGGAATGATAAGTATAAAAGGGAGAATCAGGATCTTAAACTCTTCCTTAACATTGAGACTTTATAAGGGGGTTCAATGATTAGAAAACATGCACAAAAAAATAAGAAGATTATTAATAAAGGGGTCAGATGGAAGGTGGGAAATGGGAGGACTATTCTCTTTTCGGATGATATTTGGATTCTTGATCAACCCCTCAGTTTTGATCAAAGGTGGAATGGCTTCATGGAGTAGTGCAAGAATCTTTTTGGGATTTTTGTAGAAGACTATTGGGAGGAGAATAATTGGTTTAACCTCAATAGAGTGGATAAAAACCTTAATAATCTCAACAAGATTATGAATGTTTTATTTTTAAGCTAAGAGGAGGATGCTTTGATATGGAAATATAATCCTAACATGGATTTTTTTTTGTGTCTTTGGTGTATGTTAATGCTTTTGATGAGCATCAAGAGCCTTGTTAGGCTAAAGCTTGGTTTAAAGGTATGACTCCCAAAGCTAACATATTTTTTTGGATTCTGTTGCAAGATAAAATTATGAAATTGGATAATTTGTTGAAGAGAGGGTTTAACATTGTTAATAGATGTTATCTTTGTAAGGAAGCTATTGAAACAATTAATCATATGACTATTCATTGTTCTTATACTAGAAGATTATGGGAAATTTTTTGTGGCTTGTTGAATATTACTTGGCTTTTCCCCCTACTATTCAAGATATTTTCAATGGTTGGAAGTCTCCCTCTACTAATACTTTGGTTATGAGGTTGTGGGATTTTACACTCCCATTCATTTGTTGGGGGCATTTGGAAGGAATGCAATGATAGGGTGTTTAGGGGTAAGGAAACTAATTTAGATCAGTTGTTCTATAAGATTAAAAATATGGTGTTTGAGAGTATCAGATCTTGTGGAAAAGGGCCCCAACCTCAGAATGCTTAGGAATAATCAGAGCATCAAAATTACAATTTGAATGGTCTTAGTCTATTGAATAATGGTCATAACCTCAAGTATCTAGATATATGGGATTTTCCTTCAAAGGATTGGTATGGCCAACCTAGGAAAAACTAGCTATGGTATCATCATTAGGAATATGAATAGGGATAGAGTGGGTGGTATGGCCATTCCTATTGGCGTTCAAACTAACTGTGTCGAAGAAGCAAGTGCGACACTCTATGGTCTTAGCCATGCAAAAATTTTGAATTTGAGTAAGATATGGCTTGAGGTGGACTCCCTTAATATAATTAATTGCCTTAATAAATTCACTAGTCCTTCTTGGACTATTAATAATATTATAGGTAGGGCCATTGATCTTATAAATTCCTTTGAAAATTGTGTTATCACTCACAAGTATAGAGAAACTAATCAAGTTGTTTATTGGGTGGCTAATGTGGCATGCAAGAGTGATGAAAAGATAAGTTGGAATCAAAATGATATAATTCCTATCAAGCGGTTTTTATTGATTGAGCATGACAAAGCTAGAAGTAAATAAAATTGTTTCATTAACGATGAATTTTCCATCAAGGAGTAATTATAATATGGGTAGAATTGAGAAGTGGTGGGTTATTATGAAAAGGATGGTGTATTACCATTCAATACTACATGGATTATGAGTATTTTTTCCCACTAAAATCCTCGGCTATAATTTCAACTTTGGTTTCCTCTTGTAATGGATTTTCTTGAGAAGTGTGAGCCATCATTTTAGTGACAAGAAGATGGGAGGAAGGAGAAAGAGAATACAACTGGAAAGTTGCAAAGAATGGAAGAAGAAGAGTTAGATTTGGGACATTCTAGAGCAAGTGAATTTTATAGGGTATATGGAGAAATTGAAAGGTAGTAACCTTGCCATTACCCGACAATGTGTTAAAACATGGAAAGATGGGAGTATTTTGGTAAGAAATTAGAGGATGGAGGTTTTTGAAGACATCATTGCTGAAGTAATGTGGCTTGAAATGGAGGGTATTAACTTCTACCAGGACAAGAAACTCTCAAGATCAAGCAGTTGAAGAGTTTGTGAACTTGGCTAAGGAATACAACAAGTTGGTAAAAATTGGCAATTCTTACTTTTTCCCTAGCTCCATTTCTCGCCCATGGAGATTTTTTTATGTTTGTGGTGATAGAGTATCTTACTTTAGATGGCCTATTCACAAGATATATGGTCACCATTTCATGTTGGTTAACCATTTTAGGCATAGGGTTAGGATAAATTTACCCTTTTACCTCAGACAAACTTTGGGTAATTACATTTTAACCATTCAAAATGATCCTGAGGGTGATCACACCTATCATGAGGGGTTAATAGTTTTAATAATGAACCTTCTAAAATCAAAAAAGGTGGATAGGTCCCAACAAAGAAAGAGATCTTTAGATTATGACATGGAGGGTAGTGAAATTGAGGAGGAATTTGATGAGGATATAGAGGATGAAATGACTAAGCTTGAAATGAAGAAGAGGAAGAAAGGTGATCCTAAGAGCTCTTCTAGGAAGAAAATGAAGGACAAGGAGAATGAATTAGAACAAAATAGTTATTTCAAGAAGCAGGAAAAGGGTATTGAGAAGAGAGGAACTTTGGGCAAGGTTTCGAGAAACAAGGGGAAGAATGTTGATAGAGATTCTATTCCCTTTGATGAAAAACTCTTAATTAAGAGGGTGGAAAGGGAAAAAAAAAAGATGCTTGCCCAAGATGGGGATGTTGAGAAAGAACCTGAGGAGATGGTGTTGGATAGGAACAAACATGGGGAGCATGATAACTTCTTTGAGCATAACAAAGAAGAGAATGACCAAGGGTTTCTAAAGGGAATCCTTACTAACTTGGGGATAATGATGAAGGATATTGGCACCCCAAAGTAGGAAATGAAGGACATGTCAAGGGATTTTGATCAACTCAACAAGACAACAAGGGGATAGAGAAAACTAGGTCAACACATTAACAGACTCTCTAAGGTTATTGGCAATGTGGAAGAGTTAAAGAATTTGATGAAGTATGTGGCACCACTTGAAGCCAAGAATAGAAATTTAGATTAGCTGGGTAAAAGTCTTGAAAAATAATGGATGGTTTGGATACTAGAGTGGGTAACCTAGAGAAGGCTATCAAGAAATTGGGAGATCAGAACTGCACTATTTTGAAGACCATGGCTGACAACTTTAATGCCCTACTAAACAAGATGGAACAGAGTAAAGGCCAAGACTACAATTCTATGAAAGAGGACTAGCGTTAGAGAAAGCACATAAGGGATAATTCTAAGAAGAATGAAGGTGTGGAAACAAAAAGGTTGGATGACATGAAAGCATCTACAGAAAATATGAGCATCCTAGAAAATCAACTAGCGGACCTTTTGAAGACTCTGTATCTGTCTAGGGGTTGTCCTTTTGCTTTCCTTTTGTTCTCTTTTCATGCATAGTTGTATTCTAGCCTATCTTTTTTTGGCTTGTGTTGTCTGTTCTATTCTAGCTTTGAGGTCTTCTATTGTTTGAGCTTATCTGCTCATGTTTCTTTGTTACTTTGTTCAAGGTTTTGGGTCCTTTAAAACATGTTTTTACATAATCAAAACTTATTCTCCCAACATCCAACATCCAACATAAGTAAGATTACTATATGAAAGTAGAGAAACTTTCATGGAGATTAGTTTGAAATTAATATGAATCTATATATGGAAGATGTCATCCTCTTTTTACATCATAGTTTGAATTTTAGAACATCTTGAGCCATCAATATCCCTTGTGTTATGTGATTTATTGTCTAAAATTTATTATTACTACTATTATATGCATAGATCTTATTATTAAGCCTACGATGGTGCAATGAAGAGATCTCTAAACTAAATGAATGAACCTCTTGCCACTGGTTGAAATTCTTTGTCTGAATCTTGCTCATAAAAACAACAATAGTTATGTCATAGCTTCTTATGGTTATTGATCATACAAAACAACAATAGTTATTGAATAGATTGAAATTCACAACTATTTCATACTTTAGATACATCTGGCCACAAGATTTAAGATACATATTGCAAATTTATATTACTCATAAATAGAATAAAATCTTGAATTTTATTTGAAGATCAATAACATGGGGTAAAATCTTGAATCAAACAATTGTATCATGCTTGAGGAATTTAAGTGGGTTTGATTCACCTTAGTTTCTTTCCTAGCATGCATCTTGTAAAAGTCTTTATAATGTTATTTAGTTTTAAGAAGTAAGTGACTAGGCAAGAAAGTTTTCCTTAATTGCCATTGTCATGTATATAATACAAACATATTTGTCTTCTATGCAAGGAAGGTTTCTCTCTTGTGGGAATAAAATTAGGTGATGGATGGATTGTAGGAAGATGGATGGTAATAGAATTTTAGAAAGTTTTGAGAAGTGCAATGTTTAAATAGAGAAATAATTGAGTAGTCCAAAAGTTGAAATGCACATAAGGTATAATTGTAGAAGAACATTAAAAGTGCATCTAGGTAGATGGTACTAAAGACATGATAAATTTGTTTTAGATGCCTTAAAAATCATATATAGAAGCTCAAAAATATTATCCCTTAATTAAATGTACATTTCAATGCAAATAGTTTGTAAATGTATCTACTTCTTGCTTCTAGGACACTATTTCAATTTAACAAAACCTGATTCAACTAGAAAGATAAAAATTTGGAGACGATGTCTGTCAAATTTAAACTTTGATATTTGTGAGATAACATAGAATATTTATCATTTTCTCAAAAGTTAATTGCAAGAATATAAAGACTCCAAGTTTATTTATAAATATGCTAGCAGCAACAAGAGTGTCATTACAATATAAGTACTAGATAGAATTAGAATTTCATTAGTGCTCAAGATAGTTCTAGACTCTAATGAAGACAAAACAATACAATTACTCTTTTCCATTCTTCTATATATGCTTTTCCAAACCAAATTGGACATGCTAACTTGTTTAGCTTTTTGAATCTACTACATAAATACTGTTATCTATCTAATAACTATGACCCAGTTATATCAAATTTGTTGAACTCCAAATTGAAAGAAGATGCAAGTTTTAGTATTATACAATCAACCATTATTTAACATTTATATTCCTAGTAAAGTACATCATTGTGAAAAAATGATGTGTTCACTAGACATGAAAACTTTTGAGTAGAGATCGAGGGGTAGGAGGGGTTTGATAGTGGCCTCGAATGGAATTTATTTGGGCATTGAGACCAAACCCCTCTGCTAGAGCTATTTCAGTGCCCTCTAGATCAAACCACTCAAAGCCCTAGAGCAGCTGCCCCAGTGTATGACTGACAACAATCAATGACAAAGACATACAAGTATTGTTGATATACATTTTTTTGGAATGGTAGCTAGTCAATGTTAATTATTTTTGGTTGGATAGCTATTATTTATTACCAAAAAATAGCAGTAGTATTTATGGGTAGCTTGGATAGTTGTTCATCCTTATCTATGTATAGCAACATTAGTTATGGGTAGTTTAGACAGTTGTTTGTCCACTTGCCAAGAATCAGTAAATGGTTGTTGCAAGGATAATTATTTACTAATTTTAGTGATTCTTTTTTAGACACCTTGCAACCAATTCTATTATTGGCTATTGAATTGTCTTAATCTTAGTTGTTGGTTTGATTTAATCTCGGCCATTGGTTTTCCAAATAGAGTAGTATAAAAAGGGGTCATTGGGCCATTTGGAAACACATTTTTTTGTAGAAGCATTTTACAGTGATAGAAAATTGTCTTGCAGTCTTAGCAAAGGCATAGTGTTAGCGTGGGGATAGCAGTGGGCAATACTAGTGTCAGAGTTTTGCTAGTGAGAGGCAAGGAATTTTGTAACTCTTGATTTGCTGAAGTTTAATATAATTCCTCACCTATAGAAATGGTTTTCCCTTAGGGGTTTTTCCAAGGACAATTTGTTCAAAAATATTGTATTCATTGTGTTGTGAATTTCTTTCCATATTTGTGAAGTCGCAATTGTGTTGCTTTTCAATATTAGTTGGAAATTTATTTTCAACAGTTTAATAATCATTTACAATATGAGATTAATAATGAATGGTTGCAATAGTGTTAATTTTTCACAAGGGATTAGAGCATTATTGAGGGTAGAAGAGTTTTACCATAGGAAAGAAATTTTGATCCTTTTAGATTCATTATTGCTTTAATCTCTTGAGATAGTTCAACTAGTTTGAGAGATCATGATAGATTGGATGGTGCCTTGAATTTTAGTGTTTGATGGCTAGAATTTCTTTATTGTTGGAAGAGAATGGTATCAAAGATCATGCTACTAGTGTTGTACCTGTAGACACCTAAACTTGATTACACCACTTTGGTAATCCTATTTAGTTATATCTAAAGGAATCATTAATTAAATTTCTATTTAATTAATCCTTTGCCATCCCCTAGCTAATTAATTTAATTAATCATCTATAGTCCTAATTGATAAATCAAATAACTTATTATTTATCAATTAATCCTATTCTTCTATCTAATTCCAAAATCTTCATTTATTAAATAAATCTATTTGATAAATAAAGCCCTCAAATCTAATAACCCCTATACTATCCTAAACCCTCTTTTTAGCCTAATCCACGCCATCCACCCATACTAAACAAGCTTAGCCACTAACTCACCCACCATCATTGAATGCCATCCACTTGCATATCTCTAACAAGCTTAGTCTAATCCTAAATCACCTCTAATCCCCCCCCTTAGCCTTGTCACATTTCCTAAGCAAGCTTAAGACTTTCTTAAGCCAAACAAAGTCAACAATCTCAACTCCCTCCAAAATATCCCAACCACTAATCCATGAATGCTCTTACAAAGGCCATAAAGACTCTTACAAGCCCATTCATTTCTCTTAGAAGCCATTAAGAAGGGTCTTTATGAAGATATTATCCTTTGAGCCTCCTTTGTTGACTCATCCATCCCCTTGCCTCCATCTACTCACCCTGTGACATGTGTCACTCCTTGGTTGGTGTTAAACAAGCACAATCCATCTGCTCCCCTTTGAGTGCATCCTAGCCCTCCTTAAGTTTTCATCTCTCCTTGCATCTTAACCCTCCATCCCTCAAGCCCTTAGCCTATAAATTGAATCCCCTCCCAAGCCATTTTATCACAACCTTTGAGCTAAAGTTATAATGCCATTTTAAGACCAAGTTTTATAACAAAGCCATCATCCACACCCAAATCTAAATCCTCCATTGAAGCAAATTTGAAACTTGATCATACATCCCAAATCCTATCAAATAGACTCATCCCTAAATCAAGTGACCATCCTCATTGGGAGAGCCATTCCATGGCTCATATTCTCATTTGAGGGTTTTCACTTTGTCTCTCATATATGTTATGATTTTTATGCTAGTTAATGCTTTTGTTCTCTTAATAGATTAGTATTTCTTGCTAACATATTTTTCATATACATTTTGGCATGCTCGGTGGGACCCCACTATGGGTCATTTAATCATCCATTTCTATCTATATGTTGTTTTTCTAATAATCTAATGTTTCTTTTTGTTTGAGTGAGTTGTAGGGTGTTTCAATTGTTTTTGCGGGTTGAAAAAAACACTTGGGAAGAAGACATACCCTCTAAAATCCAAAAACAACCAAATTTTTTTTTAAAAATGGAAAAAATTTGCGCATTTTAGTTCTTTTCGCGCATTGTCATCTCCACAGATTGGCATTTGCGCCTACAAATTGTCATCTCCACTAGCTACTTTGTCGTCTTCGCAACCAAACTGATGTCTCCATAGTTTGGCATCTATGCCTAGTCTTCTATTGTCATCTCCACATCCTTAACTGTTGTCTCCATAGTTTGGCATCTTTGCCTGGTCTTCTGCTATCGTCTCTGCATTCTTAACTGTCATCTTCGCAGATCAACGCCTCCACCAGATACTTTGTCATCTTTGCCATCGCCTCTACGTCTTCTATCATCTCTGTCGCTGCCAACCTAAATAGTTGTCTTTGCAACTTAAACTTTCATCTTCGCTGTCGCTACCCTAAACTATCATCTCTGCAAATTAGTGTCTCTGCAATTCAGCGTCTCCGCCCGATTTCCTATTTTTTCTGCTGCCAACCTAAACTATCATCTCCGTAGTTCAGTGTCTCCACGATTTGGTGTCTGTGCATGATGAACTGTTGTCTCCACCTGTCTTTGTTACATTTCTATTTTAACATCTCTGTTTCTGCACTTTGTAGTTAAAATTTTAACTTTTGGTGGTTCCATAGAGTAGAGGTTTTTTAAAGCATTTTTACACCTAGAAAAAAGAGCAAAAAAAGTTTTAAATTTTTTTTCCATAGTTAAGCTTTCCTTTTGGAAGATTTTGGGTGACTAATCAAATTGCTTTTTTGTCTCATTGTAGGTTGGAGCAACAAATTTAATCATGTTTTTTAGGGTTTTCTTGGAATAAACTTGCATGGTTAAACACAATTTTCTTTTGAATGAATGTTGCTCAAACATAATCTTGAATGCCATGGATTAAAATCAATTTTCCTTGGAATACATGACTAAAACAAACAAACTCAATCTTGAATACAAAAGATCAACTAAGCATTGCAATATCTCACACTTCAATTTTTGGGACATAAAAAGAATCTACATTCTAGGAACTTCCTAAATTATAAAAACCAAAGATGCTCTAGGTGAGTTTGTAGTTGGACTCACCCTCTTTAATAACCCATCAATTTAACAATTGGTTGCAATCTCAACACCATCTATAGGGATGAGTCCACCTAAGAGGGTGTTAAGTGCTCCACAAAGATCAAACTTCACTTGTGTTTTTATTAGTTTTTTTAACTTAGAAAATTTTTTGAATGCACATTAGGCTTGCTAACACTTCATTTGGGCATTAAAATCTAAACAAATCTTGATGTGGATGGCCTCCAGGCGCGCGCTTAAAATCTAGTTTTACACATCTTTCTTCTTGGGCTTAAAACAAAATCACACCAACTCTTGAATGCCTTAAAGAAAATTAATCGATACTTGACATGGAGGGCCTCCTAGCATGTGGGTTTACTTTCTTGTTGACCCTAGCTCTTCTTCTTGTTTACATTCTTCAATCGATTTTACTTTTGTTGGTGCATTTCAAGTTGGAATTGAACATTTGCATCTTAAACATGAGTGCTTGCAAAGTCTAGATCAACACACATAAGAGTCAGTTGGAAAAGGAACAAGCATTTTTTTTAGCCCAAGGTCATTAAAGTCTTCTCTCCCCTTATCGTCTTTCGAGGCCATCTTGGGTGCATAAGATTAGGATCCAAAACCTTGTTTCTCTTTTTAGGAGGCCTGCTTGGGGATTTCATCACCCCTTGGGATGACCTCAACTCCAACGTTCCGACGGATTACAAAAATCGAGAGGTGAATCCAAAGACACCTCTCTTGGAATCAAGATTTTGTTACTCGGGCTAAGCCTCAAGGAACTTTATACCCTTGAGAAGTGAAAGAGGAGAAGTAGGTTACCGCTCCTCTCGGTTGTGTGACATCTTTTTGGTTTCATCTATGGATTTGGGCCTCACATACCTTGGGTATATCGAGGATTCCCTAGCTAAAACAACTGTTAGCCTTGCAGACAACCATCTAGGATGTTAATGTGTTTGAAGTGAATGATCGAAACATTTGTAAAACATACACACTCTTTGGCGCAAATCACATTCTAAGAATCACAAACTTCTATCTGGTTGTTCCTATCTATTGCTTGATTTTTTATTTGTTGAATGAATGTTTTCCAAACTTGGTTGATCCTAGCTTAGGGCACACTTACCATAGTCACTGCCTATTCCAAAAGTCAAACGAGTTGAAGCAAAACAATTGAGATCTCTCAAAACCAAGCATATTCAGGAATTCATGTCAGAACAACCCAAACCCAAACAGAAGTTTCACAAAGTTAAACTCAAGCCATCTCAGGCATACCAAGAACTTTCAGCCAAGAGAAAGAAACTAACACCAAGCCCTCGAATTGCCAAACTCCATAAAGCAAAAAAAAAAGCTGCCGACAAAGCCCTTCCAGACACCTGGTTAGATCACACCATCCAACTTAACCAACATCTAGGAGTTAACTCTACTTATGCCTTACCAACTAGGCATGATTTCTATGATTATACCCCCTTGTTTCTCCACATCTTCTTGCATAAGTTTCACTTTAGATTCATCCTTGTAGGTAATCCAACCATCCTTAGTCATCCCCTTAAGCATTTTAGCTCATCCATCTCATTTAGAACCAAACCATCTAGCCAGCAATCCAAAAGCTTTGCATCCAAGCCTTCAAAATTGTTGTCACTTTGCCAAAAGTTTGCCATTCCTAACATCTTCCAAATCCACTAGCCTCACCAAGGTTATCCCTTTGACAGAGCTTTGTCTAGGGTAATCTAGCTTTGTCACTTGTTATCCCTCATCACCTTGAGCTAAAGGTTGGGATCCACAAGTGGTCAACCTCGTGTTCTTCCTAAAGGATCATCAGTCTATCCTTAAGTTGACATAATCACCACCAAGCTTGCACATAGGAAAGCATACCTTTTATGCTTTCGCAACATATCTTTGAAGTTAGAATCCCTAACCCAATCCTCCTTAGGTTTTGTCATATAGCTTTGCCTCAACCTAAGAAATCATTTGCATAGAAAACCCTTCCCCTTTTGCATCCATTAGCATTGTTGCATCTCATCCCTAGGAAACATTCTGCATTTTCATGCCACCTGTCACTCGCTTAGCCAAGAAGAAGGAAACAACGAAGCCCTACCATTTGGATCAAATAGCATCACTCCCCTTGAGCAGTCAACCATCCTTTAGCCTAGATAACATGATACCATCACCTACTGACATTGAAGCTTTCATGAACCAACCAAGAAATGCAGCATTGGTGAATGCCATTATAGACAAAAAAAAAGGAAATAATCATGGCTAACTTTCGAAGGGACAACATTGGAGCCTTCGACTTTGGAAGACCTACTCCCTTATCAAAGCCATCTCACCCATTGTTTGGACAACTCCCACCACCCATAGGCTCTTATGATTCAAATTATCCTTAATATGTGCCAAAAGAAGAGCCTTAACCCACCCCATATGATCCAACAAACCCAAACATACCAGCCTCCACCCAAGTTGAAATCTCCCTTCCACAAGCCAATCTAGCCACCACCACTCCATCCCAAACCCCCTTTGTCCAAAATACCTCACCATCCACTCCCTTCACTATTGTTGCTGCTGCTCTCCAACCTAGCCTTCCAAATCCACCCTTCTCCCAAATTTGTGCTAGCATCTTTGGCCAACCTCAGCAATATACAACAGGGATGCCACTCATGGGGCCAAGTAATCAACCCTTCATCACCCCTAACTTGTTTACCTTAGCTCAGAACACAATTCCATCATTTCCACTAGTCCTTTGAGCTCAATGCCATCAGCCAAAAATTCACAAGCTACTACCCTCACTCCACAAAGCTATCAAACCCCACAAGCTACTACCAATGTTCTGCCAAGCTCTCAAGTGACCCAAGCCCTTGCCACCACTCTACCAAACTTTCAAATCTAGCCAGCAAGCTATCAAACCCCATAAATTCCATTTCCAAGCTTTCAATTCCCACCAACTAATCCATTACCTCCTATTACCAACTATTTTTATATGCCACTTCTATGAGACCAATTACTTGGCCTCTTTTTCCATGCAAATACCTTCCCTAATGGGGGCACAACCCACATATATTGGTCAAACTCCTCAAATCCAAAGTCAAGTTCCACAAGCTCCTTGATCCTTTCCCCAATCTTCACAACCATCTTATACCTTACCTCCACAAGGCAATCCATTTATCCCACAGCTAGCTTATGTTCCTCAATCCCAACCTCAAATCTAATATCAGCAATGAGCCTCACAACACATGCAGCAATATGTGCCCCCTCGACCTCAGCAACCCATCATCCACCATTCAGTTGCCCAAGCCATGTACAATCCCTACCAGCCCATACCTCAAAGCCATCCATATTCCACTGCCCCATCTAGCACATACTTACCTCAAGGCACTCCTACATTGGGGGAACCCCAGCCATCACCCATTAATTCAGAATGGGAAGCCATGAAGATGGCTTTGAAGAACATCTAGGAGGGAAATGATCCAAAAACCTTCAAGTTTGAGAATGTGTGTCCTTACCCATTTGAAAGAGCCATTACTATGACTCCATTCCCCAAGCATTTTGAGACACCTAAGTTTGATAAATTTAGAGGAAAAGGAGACCCTGTCACACATATCAAAGAATTTTACATGTACTGCCAAGAAGTGGCATACGATGACATCTTCCTCTTGCATCTCTTTCCCAAAAGCTTGGCTAGACCAGCTCTTGAATGGTTTTATAGAATCCCATATGGCATAATGAAAAACTTTGCTGAATTGTTTGAGGCATTTGTAGCTCAATATGCCCATCTTGTTGAAACAAAGCTATCAGTAGTTGATCTTGTCCACACTAAGCAAAAAGGTGGAGAAAGCCTTCCCAAATATCTGCAAAGATGGCAAACCCTTACCACCCGCATATCTTGCACCTTACTAGAGCGCCATTTGGTGAAAATGTTTATTGATAATGCCCATCCCAGCTTGGCTCACCACATGTCCATAAACTGTTTGCAGGCCTACAAAGATATCAAAGAGAAAGGAATGATCCTCAAGAAAGGACTCATTAAAGATGGTGTGGTCAAGATTTACAAGGAATCCAACCAAAATCAATCACATTCCAATGACAAGTCTAGGTATTGGAACAAAAACAAGCATGTTGCAAAAAATGGCATCACTGACACCAAACATGTGAATATTGTTGGTCCTTCTCAAAACCAGTCCAACCCACCATATCAACCAAATAATCAGCAAGCTATCAACTACCAACAACAGAATAACCAAAGCTATCAAAACCACAATCCAAGACGCAACTTTCAAGGGTCTAGCAATCAAGCTAATGCCATCAATGTAGTTGCAGGACAAAAGCCCAGATTCCAAACTACACCTAGAAATTATACACCCCTTGGTGAAGCTGTGGATATCATTTTTGAGAAATCAGTCAAGGAAAACCTCATCAAATTTCCTCCTACCCAGCAAATCGACCCAAGCCAATCCAAAGCTGCATGGTAAAAAGACAATGAGTACTACAAATTTCATAGGGTAAAAGGTCACAGTACCCTCAGATGCATGAAACTGAAAGATTATGTGCATGACCTCATTGATCGGAAAGAAATCACCATTGGTGGCCAAACCTCTCCCAATGTAGGCTTACAGATCTATCAAAATGCTTTTCCTCCTCACAACAACCAAAATATTGGAAAAGCACCTATCTAAGCCAACAACAACAACACCAACAACTGCCAGCCAAACCAACAGTATGGGAAGAAAAATGACCACACTTCATCTTATATAGACTATGGTAGCCTCATAGGTTGTATATCTGAGAAAGAGCCTACTGTCAATGTTATCAATATCCAAGGACCAAACAATGAGTGTGCAGTCACCACTTGAAGAGCATGATTTAACATCACAAGCCCACCAGTTTCACCAGCACCATCAACTCCATCAAAAAGCTAGTACAATATCTTGGAACACCTTGGGAACATGCCAGCCCAAATCTCCATTTGAGACCTTCTTCGCACCAGTCCTGTGTACAAGAACATCCTTGATAGTGCTCTTATAGAATCTCATGTCCCTTCAAATATCAATGCTACTAATTTTCATAATCTTGTTGGACACCTATCCTCCTCATGAATGTGCCCTATCATTCAAACCCACTAACATACCCGTGGTCGAGCCAAATCACACCCTTCTGCTTCACATAGCCATCATGGTATCCAATTTTGCCATGAAAAGAGTAATGATAGATAATGGATCAGCCTTGAATATTTGCACCCTAAAATTCATAAAACAAGCTGGGCATATTGAGGCAGATATCATTAGTGAGGTTATCACCATTAAAGCTTATGACAACTTGGAAAGAACCACAGAAGGAACTATTTTTCTGCCAATCAAGGTTGGGCCAATCATCCAAGAGACACTCTACCATGTTATTGATCTAAACCTACCATTTAACATCCTCCTTGGTCGACCATGGGTTCATGCCATGAAAGCCATTCCATCTACTTACCATCAGTGTATCAAATTTCCACATCAAGGCACTGAGGTAACCATCCATGCCGATACAGAACCCTTTGCTTACTGCAATGTGGTTGAAGCTTCATGTACAAACTATTGCCTTGGAATTAATATCAGCACATCCATTGCCAGCTCATCCCACACTTGTAATGACCTAGAAACCATCCTTTCCTCCACCCTAACTACCATGAAGATCAATAAAAAAGGCTATGGAGAGTATAGTCTGTCAGATGCATTTGCTGTTGGGGCACTCCCACTTGATCCACATGCCCATGGACAACCGACATATCACAAAGCTAAGGAGATTCCACCTCCTCGATACAAATAGTTTGGCCCAGCAACCTTTGTATCCTAAAAAATCCCTCTTCATGAGGAGCTCACTCCAGATATCAACAATTGGTTACATAAGGATGCACCTCAAAGAAATCAAGAATGCCTTGATCACTTCAGCCAGAAGTACCCCCAAGAACATAAGCTCATCACTGACAAATGGAACTATCAAGGTGGTGGTCTAGGACCAGAAGAAAGAGGCATACAGTATCCCATCGATGCACACAAGTGGGAATCAAAGTCAAGTCTTGGCTTTGGCATACCCACAACTGGGGTCACCAATACGGATGGTCACGCTTTTTTGAACATTCACCACAACCTTGTCAAAATCGAAGACATTCCTAAAGAAGTTGAAAAGAAAGCCTACGACGATATCCCAGACCAAATCTCCCTTGGAGACTCTATTCTCCAAGAACTATCCATCCAGCTCATTGACCTACCACTCACCCATCCACAACTCATAGATTGGGACCAACCAAGCATCATACACATTGATGAGTTCACATTAGAGGAAGCACTTCTAAGATTCATGGGAACCGAAACTCCTCACAAGCAAACAAAGCCAGATTCTACCTATATCTATAAGCTAGATCCCAAGGGGTATTTTGGAGAAAATCCCCAACCTAGTTCTGATACACCCAAAATTGGAACAAAGGTGAATCTGAGACTAGCTAAGGCAGTGAAGAGAGCCCCTCAGCAAGAAAATCTAGAGTCACAAGCAGAACATGAGGATTTAGCATTGCCTCCTCAAGATAATCGACCAGAGGTGTCTTCTATTCTAATTGAGGATATTAGAGAAGTCAACATCAGTTCTTTAGAGATCCCTAGACTTGTACACATTGCTGCATCCCTATCACAAGACCAAGCTGACCTCCTCTTTGAGGTCTTAAGAGAGAACATTGGCTGATTTGCATGGTCATATTAGGACATGCTAGGACTTGATCCAAAGCTTGTAGTTCATCATCTTGTAGTTGATCCAAAGATCTAGCCCATCAGAAAAAAGCTTAGAAAAATGCACCCTAAGGTGGCATTACTGGTCAAAGCTGAATTAGAAAGAATGTTAGCTGCTAAGGTTATCCGGCCTATCAAATACTTAGAGTGGATCTCCAACATGGTCCCCATCACTAAACCTTCTGGTGACATCAAAATCTACACTGATATCAGAGATCTTAACAAAGCTTGTCCAAAAGTAGATTTTCCCTTGCCCAACATAGATATGATTGTATATCTTACAGCTGGAGATAAAATAATGTCCCTCATGGATGGATTTTCTGGGTATAATCAAATCAAGATTGCAGAAGAGGATCAGCATAAGATAGCATTCACTACCCCTTGGGGAACCTTTTGCTACAACATGATGCCTTTTGGCCTAAAGAATGCTAGGGCTACCTATCAAAGAGCTATGGCAGTCATTTTTCATGATCTCATCCATAGCATTTTGGAGGATTATGTGGATGATATCTTGGTCAAATCTCATACCTTCATGGATCATCTTGCTGACTTGGAGAAATTTTTTGATAGGTTAGCCAAATATCATCTCATGCTAAATCCCAAGAAGTGTGTCTTTGGGGTCACATCTGGCAAGCTTCTAGACTTTATAGTTTCTAAACAAGGTATAGAGATCGACCCCAAGAAGGTCAAGGCTATCTTAGACATGCCTCATTCCCAAACACTTCGACAGCTTCACTCTCTTCAGGGAAAGCTTCAATCTGTCTGACGCTTCATCTCCCAGCTTGCAGATAAGTGTACACCATTTACACATTTACTAAAGAAGGATGAAAACTTCAAGTGGGATCCTTTATGTCAACATAGCTTTGATCATTTCAAACAGTATCTCACCAATCCCCCTATTTTGGTTTCACCAGTTCCTAGTCGTCCCTTGATCTTGTACATTATAGCAACACCTACTGGTCTAGGGGCACTTCTAGCACAGCTTGATGACTACGGTAGAAAAAGAGTCATCTACTACATCAGTAGAACCCTAGTTGGTTATGAACTCAATTATGCTCCTATGGAAAAATCTTGTTTGGCTGTTGTTTTCTCAAATCAAAAGCTTCGCCACTACATGCTAAGTCATACCATCCAACTAGTCTCCAAGATCAACCCTCTCATGTATATGCTCTCTAGAATAGCACTTACAGGTCATTTGGCCAAATGGGTTATGCTCCTTAGCGAATTTGACATCCAATATGTGGATAGAAAGGAAATCAAAGGGCAAGCTATAGCAGATAACCTAGCTAATGCACATCTAATAGATGCATATCCTTTGATCAAAGAATTTCCAAATGAGCATATCTATCTAATTGAAGAACAACCCCCATGGAAACTTTATTTTGATGGCTCATACACATCTCATGGATCAAGGGCAGGAATATTGTTGGTCACACCTCAAGGAGATTACATTCCAAAAGCCTTCAAGCTACAATTCCCTAGCACCAACAATATAGCTAAATATGAGGCTCTCATAGCAGGATTAAAGATAGCTATAGAATGGAACATTACTGAGTTACAATTATTTGGTGATTCTTAGCTCATCATCAAGCAAGCCCTAAATGAATATCAAACCAAAGATGAAAAGCTATTACCCTACAAAGAGCTAGTTGATCAGCTAACCCAGCATTTTACAAAGCTTCAGTTTACACAAGTGCGTCGAATACAAAACAAAGTAGCAGATGCTATGGCTACTATCGGCTCACTCTTGGAAATTCCCCAAGCAGCTACGAAATATGAGTTTTTTGTCGAGCAGCTCCTCACACCCACCTATGCGAATGAGGACTCAAACCATGTTTGTATCTTGGTTGGTCCCCAATCCCCTTGGTACTATGAGATTCACATTTACCTTAATGATGGTATCATATCCCCTCACCTCACATGTACCCAATGCCAGAACCTCATCCAAAAATCATCCTGCTATGTTATCATAGCCAATACTCTATATCATTGGGGTTATCATGATACTCTCTCTTGATGTTTAGATAAAAATGAGGCCGCGATGGAGTTAAAAGAATTACATTCTGAACTTTGTGGTGCCCACACAAGTGGTATTTTCCTAGTGCAAAAAATCCTTAGAGTAGGATACTATTGGCCTACCATTGAAGAAGACTCCTATGACTTTGTCAGAAAGTGTCTCCCATGTCAGCAGCATGCAAATCTTGTGCACACTCCAACACAGGATCTACAGCCTATTGCACCACCTTGGCCTTTTGCTTGTTGGGGCCTTGATCTAGTTGGAACTATCACACCCCCCTCATCTGATGAACATAAATGGATAATAACAGCTATAGACTATTTCACTAAGTGGGTGGAATCAATCCCCCTAGTCTCAGCTATAGGAGTTTAGGTCTCCAAGTTCATCTTATACCATATTGTTTGCTGCTTTGGCATCCCATCCACCATCTTCACCAACCATGGAGGTAACTTTGAAAATCTCAACATGGAAGAATTATGCACTTCCCTCTGCATCCATCACCACTTTTCTAGCCCATATTTCCCACAAGGTAATGGCCAGGCAGAGGCAACTAACAAAAACCTTCTCAAAATCCTAAAGAAAGTTGTCAATGATTCGGGCTGTGATTGGCACCTACAAATAAATCTAGCCCTATGGGCCTATCAAACTTCCTTCCATACATCCACAAGCACAACTCCATATTCCCTAGTCTATGGTGCTGAAGTGGTACTACCCATAGAGGTTGAACTTCCCTCCTTGCGCATATCTTTGCAAGGGAAAATATCAGATGAAGAATACAGAGTAACTCGGCTCACCCAGCTAGATCTCTTAGATGAGAAGTGACAACAAGCCTATGATCATCTCACAGTCTATCAAACTTGTCTCCAAAAGAATTTCAACAAGAAGGTACTTCCATGACACTTTCAGTTGGGTGACATGGTCCTCAAAGAAAACATGAAAGTCGAAGCAGATCGAGAAAAGAAAGGCAAGTTTGAACCTACATGGCTTGGTCCTTATGTTGTCACTTCCTCCTTTGGCTCTAGAGCCTATCAGCTATCTACACTGGAAGGAAAAATCTTGAATGATCCTACTAACATCATTCATCTCAAGAAGTTCTATGCTTGAAGATCCTTGGTATACCCAATTTTTGAAAAATACAAAAAAAAAATAGTAAAGAGAAATAAGCATCCAATGGTGAAAACTTGGCAATTCAAGTACCTTGGATAGGTACCTTGGTGAAAACCTAATAATTCAGGAGCCTTGTGTACTAAGACTAATCCATTATCCATCACTATCATATCCCTCATCCATTCACCCACCATCCCATAAAACACCTACTTTGTTCCCTTGGTGTTCCAACCAAATATCCAAAATCTAATAAAGCTTGTAAATACCTCCTATACAGCTTGTAAATCTTGTACCATAGATTGTATATCTAAATCTTCTCCAAAGCTTGTACCTTATTCTAGCTTGTAAATAAGCTTGTATCCTAGTTTTTATCCTATCACATGCACACAAGGAATCCCATTTTCCTTAAGCTTTTCGCAAACCATCTACCTATCCACCTATCAGTTATTGCAGACATCCCACCCTTCACAAACATTTTCATCTCACAAAAATCAAAACATGAACAACATTGTACATTTGTAACATATCTTGGTCTGTTAGGTTGTACATCATCTTTAGCTCAGTACCATTGTATCTATCCAACTTTCATGTCAGTTCCTCCTTGATCAACATCTTGCACACATCGCACAACCCTTGGTTAGCTATTCCAATGCATCCTTTAGCTAGATCTCCTATCACCAAAGTGTTATCCTTCTTAGTTGAGGTTGCCAAACGCATCACTCATCCAGATCCATCAACTTAGGTGCTCTCTGATAGATCCTTGCAGGATATAGCTTTCCTCATGTCTAATCTCGGTCTATTAGTACCTCGTCCTACCCATCTCGTTGGCAAATGGTTCTCTTTTGGATTTTCACTTTCTTTTGATTTGGAATCTTCCCTTTTAGGTCTTGAAATATCTTTTCCAAAAAATATTTTTGTTCCCTCCTCTAGGTTGCCACGATCTTCCATATCATGGTATACTGTGAATGGGGCAATCTAAGCGTAAGGTCTTGATCAGGTCTTTTGTTTGTTTTCCTTTTTTTCTTGTGGGTTACCCAGTGTTAGTTCCATGCTGCTTCCTTTGGGAATCATGTGTGGTGCTGGGGCAATCCTTGCGTGCTTGTTTTGAGTTAGTTCATCAGTCCTCTGGACAGTTGGTGAAAAGACCTTGATGTTCTTGGTAACCTTGGCAATTAACCAACAGTCCTATAGCAAATCTAGTGCTCAACTACATGGTGGTACTTCTCTTTGAAGTATCCCCCTACTCAAAAAGCTTCAATGGATTCCCTTCATCTCCATTATCCAGCATTCGTCTCTCCTACCCCAGCTTGTGCATTAGTATCTCTTTGACTCAATCATCACTCTTAGCTTTAGGGATCTACAATCCTAGTCTTAGGGATCCACCAATCCAATCAATCCACTAAGCCTCATCTTTCAAGATCCACAATCCTAGTCCTAGGGATCTCTGAAACCCATCTTTCGCCAATATAACTCTTTGAAATCTTGTTGCATCAGCTTTATAATTCCCTCATCTTTCTCCCTATCCTGGATTCTTTTTTATAGCACTCCACTCCTTCATCCTCCACCTTCCCTATAGTCTTAATCTTGCTTCCTCTTGTGCCTCTAATTTTCACCTTTATCATTCTCCCGTAGTGAGAGTTTGAGCTAATTTAGCCTCTTCTCTTAAGCCACTCTTTGTCCTCCCATTTTGGATTCTTGTATTTTTCAAGAAGCCGTCGAGCCTCATTTTCTCTCCCCACCGCCTTCTTGAGGGGGCATCTCTACATCTACTCTCTCTTTATTCGAGACTGGGGCAACCTTGTTGCTAAAACATCTTCCTTGTGTCCTCCTCATTTGAACTTCTTTGAAATAGTGTTGTCTCAACACTATGTCAAAGAGGGGAAAAATGTAGACACCTAAACTTGATTACACCGCTTTGGTAATCCTATTTAGTTATCTCTAAAGGTATCATTAATTAAATTTCTATTTAATTAATCTGTTGCCATCTCCTAGTTGATTAATTTAATTAATCATCTATAGTCCTAATTGATAAATCAAATAACCTATTATTTATCAATTAATCCTATTCTTCTATCTAATTATAAAATCCTCATTTATTAAATAAATCTATTTGATAAATAAAGCCCTCAAATCTAATAACCCCTAAACTATCCTAAACCCCCTTTTTAGCCTAATCTACCCCATCCACCCATACTAACCAAGCTTAGCCACTAACTCACCCACCCTCATTGAATGCCATCTACTTGCATATCTCTAACAAGCTTAGTCTAATCCTAAATCACCTCTAATCCCCCCCTAACCTTGTCACATTCCCTAAGCAAGCTTAAGACTTTCCTAAGCCAAACAAAGTCAACAATCTCAACTCCCTCCAAAGTATCCCAACTACTAAGCAATGAATACTCTTACAAAGGGCATAAAGACTCTTACAAGCTCATTCATTGGTCTTACAAGACATTAAGAAGGATCTTTATGAAGATGTTATCCCTTGAGCCTCTTTTGTTGACTCATCCATCCCCTTGCCTCCATCCACTCACCCTGTGATATGTGTCACTCCCTGGTTGGTGCTAAACAAGCACAATCCATGCGCTCCCCTTTGGGTTCATCCTAGCCCTCCTTAAGCTTTCATCTTTCCTTGCATCTTAACCCTCCATCCCTCAAGCCCTTAGCCTATAAATTGAATCCCCTCTCAAGCCATTTTATCACAACCTTTGAGCTAAAGTTATAATGCCATTTTAATACCAAGTTTTACAACAAAGCCATCATCCACACCCGAATCCAAATTCTCCATTGAAGAAAATTTGAAGCTTGAGCATACATCCCAAATCCTATCAAATAGACTCATCCCTAAATTAAGTGACCATCCTCATTGGGAGAGCCATTCCATGGCTCATATTCTCATTTGAGGGTTTTCACTTTGTCTCTCATATATGTTATGATTTTTATGCTAGTTAATGCTTTTGTTCTCTTAATAGATTAGTATTTCTTGCTAACATATTTCTCATATACAGTACCTATACCAACAGATGCAACATAGCTTGAAACACATAACAAGGATGATGCCAAGATGAGGAGGATTATCCTTGATGGTGTCAAGGATCATATTGTTCCACATATCCTAGAGCTAGATAAGGCAAATAAGATGTGGGAAGCCATTTTGAATCTATATCAAAATACTACCACCAATAGGAAGATGATTCTTAGAGAGAAGCTAAAGAATACCTAGATGAAGTAGGGAGAAGATGTTACAAGTTACCTCACCAGGCTTAAACTTGTCAAGGATGAATTAGCAATTGTTAGAGATAGTCCCAGTGATTACAAGCTAGTGAGAACAACCCTAAATGGGTTTAATAAACAATGGAGTGTCTTTGTTCAAGTTATTAGTGGTTGAGATACTTTACTGAGTTGGGATCGAATATGGAGTGATTTCACTTAGGAGGAGTTTAGACTAACTCTTGTTAATGGGGCCAACAAGAGTAAGAAGAGTGAGGTGGAACAAGAAAACTTTTCTCTAGTAGGTAAAGGTAAAGCAAAGAAGGTATCTAGCAAAGGATCAAATTCACAAAGTGAGAAGAAGAAGAAGGACCTTTCTAAGGTCAAGTGCTTTGGATGTCATGAGTTTGGCCACTATGTCAGTGATTGCCTAGAGAGGAAGAAGGGTAAGAATCAAGTGAAAACTTCAACAAGTGTGAAAGAACTCTCTAGTAGAATGGAAGATGAGTTTACACTCATAGCTTGTATGGTTAACTCAACCTCATAGTGTCTTTGGTATATAGATAGTGGGGTGTCATTTCATATGATAGGAGTTAGAGAGTACTTCTCTAGTTACAAGGAGGAGGACACCAACATCAAGATATCTATGGGAAACCTATCCAAACTCAATCCAATTGGGAAAGGAACTGTTCAGTTTCAAAGGGAGAATGGAAAGATAATTCCAATTCATGATGTGTTGCATGTGCCAGGCTTAGGTATGAATTTCATTTTTGTATCTATTCTTTAGGATAGGGGGTATAATGTACTCTTTAGAGGGACAAATGTGTTGATTAAGCACAAGGATTGGAAATCACCTATAACTATTGGAGTTAGGAGTGGTCACCTTTATAGTTTGCATTTTGATGCTCCTGAGGCATTCATGAGCAATAGTAATCCTAGAGATTTTGGAGAGCTATGGCATAGGAGGATGGGCCATATTCATCATGGAGCACTTAAATTGCTTTGTGAGATGATGACAAGTGTACCAAAAGTTAGCACAGAGCATGATGATGTATGTAAGGGATGTGCATTGGGGAAATTTGCAAAAGCATCTTTTCCAAGGAGTGACACCAGATCTAAGGGTGTTCTTGATCTAGTGCATTCAGATGTTTATGGACCAATGTTGATGAAATCTCTTAGAGGATATAAGTACTATGTTATTTTTATTGATGACTTCTCCAAGAAGACCTAGATATACTTCTTGAAGACCAAGGATGAGATTTTCAGTCGATTCTAAGAGTTTAAGGCTCTTGTGGAGAATTTGACAAGAAAGAAGATAAAGGTTTTTTGGTCAAACAATGGAGGTGAGTACAAAGGGAATGTCTTCCAGGAGTTATGTAATAGAGAATGGAATATTCCTTATAATCCACAATAGAATGGAGTTGTTGAGAGGAAGAACTGTTCTATATCAAAGGAAGCAAGGGCTATGTTACATGACCAAGATAGGCCGCATTACTTATGGGCAGAGGTGTGTAGTATAGTAGTCTACATTTAGAAAAGAGTTCCACACAAGGTGCTAGGGAAGATGATACTAGAGGAGGCTTTCATAGGGAAGAAGCTAGATGTTGGTCACTTTAGGATATTCAGGAGCTTGGCATATTGTCATATTCTTGGAGATACACATACAAAGTTAGATCAAACTGCAAAGAGGGGGTACTTTGTTAGGTATAGTGAGACCTCAAAGGCATATAGGTTTTTCATTCGAGGGACTGAAAGAATTATTCTTAGACGTGATGTCAAATTCATGGAGGACAAGGCATTTAGGAGATTTAGAGATTTTCTTGTAGATGATCAAAGTGAGTAGCTAGCAGAAGCTCAAAAGCCAAGCCAAGTGTAAAAAAGCTCAAGTACCATTACTAGTACAAGTCTAGGCTCAGGTAGTGAAGATTCACATAGTATGGATCAACATGTGTAATAGGAAATGCATCTAGAGGATTTAGAGGTTGATATTTCATCCTCTACAGTTGGCAGTAGGAACCATGAGGTTCCAGATATAGAAAGGGATACTCAGGAGTTTGTGGGAGCTCCTACAAAGGGTACTAGACAGTAGAGACAACCAGCCAAGTTTAATGACTATGTGGCATTAGGTAGTCAGTTGGTAGATAATGAGTCTTCTAGCTATCAATAGGCTATAAATCATTAGGTATGGCAAGATGCTATGGTTGAGGAGTATTCCTCAATAATGCAAAATGATGTGTGGGAGGTAGTTCCTAGACCAATAGATAGAGAAGTAGTTGGATCACGTTGGATCTATAAGATAAAGCATGGTGTAGATGGTAGCATCAAGAAATATAGGATGAGGTTCATGGCCAAGGGGTTCTCTTAGAAAGAGGGAACAGACTATGAGGAGACATTTTCTCATATGGCTATGTATACTTCTATAAGAGTTGTGATCTCATTTGTAGCACAGATGGGATGGAATATCCATCAAATGGATGTCAAGACAACACTACTTAATGGTGAGTTAAAGGAGGAGGTATACATAGAGCAACTAGAAGGCTTTGTAGCACACAACAAAGAGACCCACGTGTGTAGATTAAAGAAAGCCTTGTATGGACTCAAGTAGGCTCCTAGAGCATGGTATGAGCGCATTGATAAAAACTTGTAGGGAATGGGCTTTGTGAAAAGTGAAGCAGATGCTAACCTCTACTACTTGGTGGTTGCGGGTGAGATTCTCATTCTTGTTCTTTATGTGGATAAATTGTTTCTAATAGGTTCATTAGAGCTCATAGAGGATTACAAGAGGTACCTTGCTAAAGAGTTTGAGATGAAGGATTTTGGACTTATGCACTACTTTCTAGGCATGGAGGTGTGGCAGACTGATGGAGAGATTTTCTTTGGTCAAGGGAGATATTGCATTGAAATCTTGAAGAAATTTGGGATGGAGGATTGCAAAGTCGTGTCTACACCCATGATCATGAACTGGAGGAAGGTAGATACATCTAAGCAGAAGGATGTAGATCCCACCTTATATAGACAATTGATTGGTTTTCTTATGTATTTGGTCAACACTAGGCCAAATATAGAATTTTCAGTAAACTCTCTTAGTCAGTTCATGGTAGAACCAAAGAGAATGCATTGGATAGCAACCAAGCATGTATTGCATCACTTGTATGGTATAGTTGAGTATGGGATCAAATATGTCTGAGGTGAAGGTATCAAGTTGATAGGCTATACTAATGCAAATTGGGCAGGAAGTACAAAGGAAAAAAGGAGCACTTCAAGGTGTTGTTTCAGTTTGGGATCAGGAGTTGTATCTTGGTTCAGCAGGAAGTAGAAATTTTTTGCTATGAGTTCAATAGAAGTAGAATACATAGCAACTAGCATGGTGACATGTGAAGCTATATGGCTTTGAATGTTGTTAGTAGCCTTGTTTTGTCAGAGGGTTGAGACTATTGTGATACATTGTGACAATCAGAGTTGCATCAAGTTGTCTGAGAATCCAGTGTTTCATGATAGGTCTAAACATATAGATATTAGGTATCACTTCATCATGGATTGTATACAATGAGGTATTGTTTAGCTACAATACATACATACAGATGAGTAAGTAGTATACATTCTGACAAAGGCTTTGGGAAAGGCCAAATTTATCTTCTTTAGAGATAAGATGGGTATCATGCATAACAACTTCCTTGCTAAGTGGAAGTGTTAATTATTGTTAGTTCAACAACTATTATTTTTGACCCAAAAATAGTAGTAGTATTTATGGGTAGCTCGGATAGCTGTTCTTCCTTATCTATGTATAAAAACATTAGTTATGGGTAGTTTGGATAGCTGTTTGTCCACTTGCTGAGAATTAGTAAATGGTTGTTGTAAGGATAATTATCTACTAATTTTAGTGATTCCCTTTTGGACACCTTGCAACCAATTCTATTATTGACTATTGATTTGTCTTAATCTTAGCCATTGGTTTGATTTAATCTCGACCATTGGTTTTCCAAATAGAGTAGTATAAAAAGGGATCATTGGGTCATTTGGAAACACAAGTTTTTGTAGAAGCATTTTGTAGTGATAGAAAATTGTCTTGCAATGTTAGTAAGGGTGCAATGTTAGCATGGGGATAGCAATGGGGAATATCAGTAGGAGAAATTAAGAGGTTGTCAAAGTTTTTCCAGTGAGAGGCAAGGAATTTTTTATCTCTTGATTTGCTAAAGTTTAATATAATTCCTCATTTGTAGAACTAGTTTTCCCTTAGGGGTTTTTCTAGGGACAATTTGTCCAAAAATATTGTGTTCATTGTGTTGTGAATTTCTTTCCATTTTTGTGAAGTTGTAGTTCTATTTTTTTTCGATATTAGTTGGGAATTTATTTTCAGCAATTTAATAATCTTTTATGATAGGAGATTAATAATCAGTGGCTACAATAGTGTTAATTTTTCATAGTTAGCATATTTTAACGAGGACCTAGAAGAATATGTAAAAATTATAAGTGATTTAGGTATAACATTCAATGTATAGCCAAAAATGAAACCTTAAGAAATTACTAAGAGGGCAAGATATTTATTAAGCTAATAGGCTTCACTCCTTGAGAGTCAATGACCGGATTGTCCAAATTTCCTAGCAGTCTTATGCCGGCTGAAATATTTGCGATAACGGAAAAGGCTTCCCAAATTGAATATGTGTTGAGCCTAATTCTTTGCCTGAATGTTAATGGTTGGCCAGCATGGAGGTGAAGTGGAGACAAGATTGTGCCTATAATGCAAACCTGAGTCACAAATGCTATATTATGTAGGAGGGAAATGTTCTTCAGAGTTCTAGTATAGTATCAAAATCTTGTGCACAAAACTATGGAAATATTTTCAAAATGAAAAAAGATTTCCATTAGATTTTATTATCAATGTTGTATTATTCAATGTTTAAATCAAATTGAATCATATAAAAGATTAATTAATTTAAAACCTTATAAATACATTTAGTATTCTTATATGCATGGATCAATAATTGTAATAGATCATTTTATTATGAATGTTATTTTTAATTGATAATTGAAAAAGTATATAAGTATCTTAGTGTATGATTAAATATCAATATAAATAATTTTTATTATCAACTGACATTATTTAAATTTTGATATGGTCAAACAAACTAAACAAACAAATGGAGTTGCAAGCATGCACACCCATCCCCAACATGACAGTGACACGATGCTAGCGCATGGGTTGGATTATGGATCACATTAAGCTAATTTTTTATTAAATTGAATTTAAAATTAGAGAACCACGTGTTGACCAAATTGATAAAATGACAACTAAAAATGTAAAAGAAGGCCTTGAATGGACTAATGAAACATTCCACGCAGAAAACACTAATTGCAAGAGGGAAAAATTAAGATTCTATTACCCAGCTAGGTGGGAACAAGAAAAATGTAAAATAATCTGGACAACTCTAAGATTTTAAGATTTACTTCATCAGATAGTGGTAATATCCATTCCCCAAATAAAGCACATTTTCTTCCACTACATTGATTTCTTGATTTCCTAACTTCAAATCCACATTGACTAATGAGATGCTATGTGATAATTGTGTTAGAAAAATCAAAGAGATTTTACATCACTGGGGATTTTTTTTTTAACTCTTTGATTCCTATCCAAGGTTTTTTAACTAGCATGAAATGAATGCCAGTGATTTAGCAAGTATATGTGGGTAGTGGGTTACTTTACATGTCTGGAAATTCTCGCCCCAATTCTACCAAATGTTACATTTGAATGTTTTAAGTCCTAATGATGCAATGATGGAGGATTTTTTGGGTTATTAATTATTTATAAGACTACTCCCCAACTCTATTATATGTTAATGTGGCTTCATATTGATTGGTTTATTTAGCTTTGACACCTATCAAATTCTATCAATGCGTAGGTGTACAAATACAATAAGAAATCTAGTATTTTAGTTATGTTTACCTAAATTGAAAATTTTTATTTGTGCAAAAGATAAATGGCAAGTTACATTACATTATATTATTGCTAAACCGAAAGGATGATGTGATTGCATTTTTGGTCAAATTATTTTCCCACAAGTGAGATCTGCAAAATTTCTTACATGATCAATACATCTATATACTATTACTATATGTTCTTCAAACTAAATCAAGCATATTTTATCAATAAATTAGCATATGAATGATTAAAATGATGTTCAAGCTAATTATGACAGATGACTTTGGGATAAAAATTCCACAAAAGTAATAAATAGATTTATTTTTTTTCAAAGATTTATAGAATAAATTTTCTATCCAAGATCTTAGAGAAGATTCAAGTCAAACGAAATGGGATACGCATCCCAGTGAGAATAGTAAAAGAGCCCACATAGAGAAACACAAATTCAAAGACATCAAGTACATCAATGTGGCACCATTTCACAATATGTACACATGCACGAAAACACAATTGTCATTACAATGATGGAAGTGACCTATATATATATATATATATATATATATATGTATATATATATATATATATGTATATATATATATATATATGTATATATATATATATATATATGTATATATATATATATATATGTATATATATATATGTCCCAATGCATATTTCCCTATGAGAAACACATTGTTAGCAAGTCTACTTTGTCCACCCAACCACTTTCATCTTACTAAGTCTACTCTAAGCCAATTCTCTTCATTTCTAGATATATCAGATTTTTCTTGCTAATTAGTTCTTTTAAGTTGGAAGGGCCTGACATGTGCACTATTTGTGACTATTCTTTGCTTGGCTTACAGTTTCCATGGAATAAATGTATATCAATTTTTTTCCCAACATAGTGAGAGTTTGAAAAAAAATTATTTTGGTAGGTTCCATATTTCAGTTTTTGAGTTAATTTTGTAATGTCATGAATTATATTTCTAATTTTTAACTAGTTTTTGGTTTGGCATTTGCAAAGCATTTTTGGTTTGTAATCATGTTATCTTCTTGGAAAATCATGGATGAGAAACTTATGTCCAAATGCACCATTTGGCTTCCATACACTCGCACAAATTGAAGAGAGTCATATAACTCAGTACAAATGAAAACATCAATATGCCTTGAGATTTATTTATTTTCAAATCTTTACTTGGTTTATGTATTGCATTTTAATATGTATTGCTGATATAAACCTATGTTGCAATTTGTTTTCTAACTATGTTTTTAGATTGATATTTCTTGATCTTTTGTTTTTCTTGTTAAAACTTGGAAACCCACTATAATGTTTGTAGTTTATATTTAAAAAATATAAATAGAACCTCATCCATTCATCTCCCACATAAGTTTGATGGTTTTCTTTCTTAGCCATTTATACTAGCTTTCTTCAATAAAATGATTCCATTCCATTAAATTATACTGTAGTTTATTTTTCATAAGATGATAATTTCGAATATGTTTTTTAATAAGAATATTCATAAGCTACATTGAAATAAAACATGGTTCTTATATTATTAGATAATTGTATATGAATGAATTGGGTTAGGTTATAAAATGTCACACAACTCTGATTCTTGAATGACAACTTTTTTTACAACTAAAATGATTGCATATTTTTGTGGTTCAAATATTATAGTGGACATTTCACCCTATGGATATGTTATGTCACATTTTCCTAAAGAGAAGTAAGCAAGATTCAAATATGGTTCTTTTAAAAAAGTCATTACTACATGACTGAGTAGTAGCTATTAGTAAAAGCTCGAGTAAAAAGCATAGAGAAAATTTAAAATAGAATTATTTTCTAAATCGTTATTTTATGAGTGCTTAGTAGTTAAATGTGGAGAAATTATAAATAAAAAGCTTCATATTTTGTAAGTACTAAAATATTAGTTAAATGTGGAACAATTATAAATTTTAAAAAAAATTTTGTTTACATGTAATTGGGATTCTTCTCAAAAGATCTTACTTTTCTCACATTGAAATTTTTACGAACAAATTTTTAACTAATAATTTTAAAATTTTATTTATATAATTATAATACATAATAAAGTTAACGTTTTTCATTCATAGCTCTAAAAATCCTTGACTAGAATAATGAAATATATAAGTATAATTTAAAAGATAAAATATATATTTCTAAACTCGATTATTGTTGTCTTATCTATGGATGTGCTTGCTAGAGCTTTAGAATCTTTCATTCAGACTGAGTGAAGTGATTTAGATTCAATGAAAAACCTCCATCAAGATGTCTGCATTGGTTTTGTAACCAGTTAAGGGGCTCACAGGATATCTGTTCATGGTTGGTAATGGCAGTTTATGTCATTTTTTTCAATGGTAGTGGGTTTCTTGGATTTAAGAGAAAACATTTATGGGAAAAGATATGACTATTTTCTGAGTCTGTTGTTTCTCTTTCCTCCTTGGTTCTGAAGATTGCCATATTTCTTGTTCAAAAAAGAAATGCAAGTATAATACTTGCCAACACTTTAACTGTTAAATAGTCTTGCAATTTTTTCATCATGAGGAATTCTCATGTGTAATCATATATTTTCATTGATTTTTTTCAAAATTGTCTATACATAAAAAAGTTAAATTAATGAGACAACTCTTGTGAACATTTCTTTTTAGAATATCTATTCTCTATTGGAATGCAGCTATGCAATTCATATTAATGATAGTTATAACAGTTTAATAGCCAAGTTTTTCCTCAAAAGAAGTGTACTATATAATCCCACTATGACTTTGGTGTAGGGTTTCATTTCTATATATTTTTTAGTTTTTGTTCACATAGTAAATTTTGGGTTAGAATATGGGCGGCTCTGAAAGCTGTGTCCAATAAGCTTGGACCAGATTCTTGAGATTTATAAAAGCCTATCAATCTTAAATATATTCTATGAATTGATATTTCTATTATGATATATACATAATATAATTAAACATGAGCTCACAATTTTCCATTGTATGCTTTTTTACGTAGTGTCATGGAAATTATTTAGACAATACAATAATATGTATAGCTTCTACAATTCCAAATCAATTGATATATATGTGAGTTCTCCTCAATGTTATTTAATAAGATAAAAAATAAGCAAGTTAATATAAGAGAAAAGAATTATACAATGTTTTTGATCATTTGGACATATAATATACCTTGATGTAATTCAATTTGAAGATTAATACAAACATTGCTATCTTTGCTAATTATCTTATATTTGCTAACAACTAATTGAAAATTATATTGTTCTTTAGATTCATATCAGATAGAAAAGTATGGATGTCCAAGTGGGAATGAATGTAGAAGTAAGATGTGACGAAGAAGAGCTCCAGGGTGCATGGGTTCCTGGAACTGTCTTAAGAATCATTACTAATACAGAAAGAATTCAATATCACATACGTTATGATCACTTGATCATGGATAATGTGTACCACCAACCTCTTGTAGAGGATGTACTTTTATATAATATAAGGTTTGATCCCTCTATTATCACGCTCCCTCAAGAAATAATTGCTATGTCTGTTATTGAAGCATTTGACTGTGTTGGTTGGTGGAAAGGTATCATATATGATGGATTTTCTTCACCTCTAAGTTGTCAAGAGTTCTATGAAGTATATTTTCCTAATAGTTGTACTCTAAAGCCATTTCTATATAAATAGCTATGCCCATGATAGGCTTGGCTGAGAGGAGAATGGTTAATTATAGAGTAAAACTTAGTCACTTGTTCATAATTGTACATTTGATATCTATGAACTATTGTATTCCTCACAAAATTGGAATCGTAGATCAATCTTAATCATAATGTAGCCAAGATTGTATAAAAATCTACTTTCATAATTGTTTCAGTATTTTTGTGATCTTTTGATTTACTATATTAGATAGTACTCCCATTTTTAAATGGAAAAAATGATGACAATGTAGGAATCTTAGTTTGATAAATTGTAGTGTAAATTATTGGTTTTAATTCCCTAGCATTATTGAAACCATCTTTCATAGATGATATGATATTAAAAAAATGTTTTAATATTCTAAGATTCACATGTTTAGTCTATAGGTTTACATGGCATTGTCTGGAGATTTAGTTGAGATATTTGGTTCTTCTGGTAGTACAACTTTAGACACAACATCAAGTCCTACTCATTCTATCTCAAACAACTCATCAAAGCCTTCAACATCAGTAACCTCAGCTGATAACATAGGTACCAGTCTTGATTTTCTTATGGATGAGATGCTAGCCATGTATGAAGATATTGTACTACAACTTTGAGATGAAATTAACAAGCTTGAATGCACTGACATAGAGAAGGTGGAACAATTCCAATATGTTAAATAGAGGTTTGGTATAATAGCTACTATAGTAGAAGAGTATTATAGTACACTTAAAGAATATCGATATGTAAAACACTATGGATATGAAAATACTCAAAACTTGAAGGTTCTTTTCACCAATTATATAGAACAACTCTGGCAACCGCATGCAATGTAAAAAATTATAAATGTAATGGTGTAAGACATAAGATGGTTTCCCCTAAGTCTCATGTGTAGAGACAAAAAATGTTGACTCTATAATGGTGTAGCATTGAACATGGTTTTCCCTAAGTCTCATTTGTTAAGACAAAACTGTCGACTCAATAATATCTTAATGCGATCTTTTCTCGTGCATTTTACATGTTCTCCAAAAGTAAGTATTCATCATAATTGGGGGCTTTGATAGTTAAAATTGCTCATTCAAACAAACACAACATTTTATTAAAGTAATATGTGTTTTCATTGAAGTAATTATAGAGGTAGGTTATGTTGTATTGCCTACTATGCAAAGTCCCAACATTGAAAGAATTCTTTATTGGACCTATGACCTGTGACCTACTTCTTAAACTTTAGAAAGGTTAGGCTCTAATTTGTATTCCTTAGCAAGTAATAATAGATTTCACATATTTTGTAGAGAGATATACAAAAATATCCTGATGGAACCATTAACTATACATGCACTGAAACTCCTTTATGAGGGTAATGCATGCTTAGCTCCTCAAGTACAAGTATTCTCCATAGAAAGCTTTAGTGGTGGGACAAACCAAAATCAACGATATAAGTTGGAGCTATCTGATGGTGTTCATAAACATATGGCAACACTACCAATTAACTATAATCATTATATCACAAACCACAATATCAAGATAGGGACAATTGTATGCTTAACACAATACAGCTGCTCTAAAACAAATAAAGAAAGGTTAGTGACAATCTCTAAAATCATATTTCAATAAACTTCAAACTGTGTGCTTGTGTGGAATATTTTCTTGCTAAAAAGTACTTATCCTATAAATATTTTGATGGATTATCATAATGGATTTAGATATCATTCATACAAAGCACATGATACTTGGAAATCCAGAACCCTTATGTCAAGAATGTATAGATCTAAAATCATCAGTTGTACACAAGTGTGAATCTTTCAAAGAAGAGGTTGGAAGTAGTAATATGGAAACTACACAATGTAAGAAAATCATGTTTGGTCTATGAAAAAATGACCAAGAAAAAACACTACCCACCACATTCATGTCTGTTAAAAGCTCGAACCCATATTAGCCAAGATGGAATATAAAAGCACGTCTTATATCAAAAAAAGAGATGCACCATTTTCAAAAGCATAGTGGGAGTGGAAAACTCTATAGTTTTGATGTAGTAGATATTGAAGGGATGGAAACATGTATCACTTGCTTTAATGACATTGCAGATATGCATTATAAGAATGTACAAGTTGGGGTTGTTTATAGCATATCTCGTGGAGTGGTAAAAAGTGCCAATAAATTTTACAATAAACTTAATAGTGGTTTGGAAATAACCCTAACTAAGGATTCTACAGTCATATCATGTAAGGATGACCCCCATATTCCTAAGCATTGATTTAGTTTCACTCCAATTGATGAAGTAAAAATAAGCCAAACAATATTGAAATCAATATTATTGGTATTGTTGTTTATGTAGAAGAAACAACAATAGTAAAATGAAAGATGGTATAGAAGTCTCAAGTTGTACTATCAAATTGGTGGACACATGTTGTAGTACTATTGATATCACTCTTTGGGGGGCACCTACGAAGCATGAAGGGGCAGATTCTAGCAAAAGTATTATCTCCAAGAAACAATCATACTTTTTATCAAGGGTGGGCATGTCTCTGAATTCCATGGAAAGGTAATAAGTACATCAAATACAAAAAAATTGATGGTACACCCAATATAGAGGAAACAAACCAATTGAAGGATTTGTATACAAAAAATAGTGGCAATGTATAGGGTATAGCAAGATAACCATCGGGTGTATTGTTTCCAACCACAAGGATGGCAATCAATGAGATATAGGAACAAGCCTCCCACATGTCACAAGACTTTGACTATATTATGAAAGAAACAATGATATACTTTAAACATGAAAAATTCTACTATCCCTCTTGTACAAATATAATAAATGGGAAGCAATGCAAGAAAAGGTTAGAGAAAGGTGATGATGAAAGCTTATTCTGCTCTAAATGTGATTCAATAGTTACTAAGTACAATTGTCAATATATTATACAAATAAAATTGCAGGACCACATAGGGACAATTTGGGGTATTACATTTGATGAAGTTGCATTAGACTTCATAGAGATGCCTACTCAAGCATTGTATAACTTGGAATTTGATGATGATGTTGAAAGGCCATCTGAGAAGGTAATTAGAGATCTAGAACACAAGCAATACCTATTTACATTAACATGCAATAGTGAAATGTATAATGACGAAGAACATGTCAAGGCAACTATTACCAAGATATGACAAATAGATTCTAGTTCAGAAATTACAATTTTGCTTGAGCAGATTAAGGACATGTGTAATGTTACAAAATTAAGCACAATAGTGGGCATCAATGTACGCTGATGCATCACTACATTGTATACTTCTTACAGTACATAGACAAACGTTAGCTTGAATTTTGTATACATTTTGTTAGAATTCTTTAGAATAACAGGGGGGGGGGGGGGGGGGGGGGGAGCGGGGGGGTGAATTAGTTATCCAAAGTCCAAATACCCTAATAATACTTTTTCACAAATTATAGTGAATCCATAAACTTTTCATCCATCCAAGCTTAAATTAATCATCCTAGAAAATTACAGTAAATCAATATATAGAGATAAAACATGCAAGATCAACACATGACACAGTGATTTATGTGAAAACCCAATTTGGGAAAAACCACCAGTAACATGATACTTAATTCTCACTCTTATAAAGTGATGCCCTATTAAAATCCTACCCTATTAAAGGCTTACAACACACTGTTAAATGTGACCTTGTCAGAGGATTTCACCATACTGTTAAGAATGGGCCTGATCAAAGGAGTTTAGAACATTCACTTGGAATGTCACCCTATTAAAGGATTTACAACATGGCTATTAAACCAACCTAAGTCCATAGGATTTAAACTATCTGTTACAATTACTAGAAAGTAACAATAATGGGTTGTTGATCTGATACAACTTACACCATATTTTGCAGATTTCATATCACACTTCAGTTCAGTCCTTTTGCTTGGCTTTGATCACTTCAGCTCTAACAGCTTGTCATCTCAAGCTTCACCTCCTTAAGTCTTCTTACTCATCATACCAATGCAACCATATCTATGGTCATCTATTGAAGTAGAGTAAATGTGCTTTCTTACTCCTTAGCACCTCCTTTAGCACTTTATGCTTTCATGCTTGACCTCCTCTTCTCTCTCCTTTTTTGCTTCGTGACCTTATGACTCCTTAAATAGAAATCTAGATTGTCTTTGCCACTCAATTCTCCCTCTCCAATTTTACGGTTTCAAATGGATTAGGTAGGATACAATGTATCTACCCCATATCTTGCTCTTATCTAGAAACTTCATCTAGAGTCCAGTTGTATTCTCCAAAAATGTTCTACATGGTGTTCTGTGCCACCAGCTCATCATTCTTATCTTTTATTTAATTTACAGAGTTCAAGATAACAACCTTGCCAGATTAGATCTGACAAATCTTCAATTTTTGAAATAATGCAGCAACTCGGCACTATTTGTTTACTAATGCTCAACACCTCTGTGTTACTCAACACTTGTATTTTCTCGGCACTTGTTTCTTGCTCGGCACTTGTTTCTTGCTCGACACTTGTTTTTGCTCAGCACTTGTTTCTGCTTGGCACTTGTTTCTACTTGGCCCTTGTATCTACTCGGCACTTGTATCTGCTCTGCACTTGTATTTGCTCGGCACTTGTTTCTGCTCAACACTTGTTTATGCTTGGCACCTGTTGAAGTTCACTCGACACTTACTGAAGTTGAACTTGCTTGGCTTCAACTAGGAATCTGTTTGGCACTTACTAGCTTGCTCGACTTTCTCTTTCTAATGAACTTAGTTAGATTTTACAAATGACTTAGCTAAAACCTTACATATTTGATATGTTTCAGTGTGCCCATTCTCTGTGTCTTAGAGTATGTCATCAAAACACTTTTTCATCAATGGCTAAGCTGATCCTTCTACCTCATTACAACATCATAACTTCAACCTTTCTCTAGGTGTTCTAGTTACATCTTATTGATTTCCTCCTCCTTGTCAATCAACCAATTGATAGTATTTGGATCACTAAAGCAATTGTCATTCCTGCAAGTAGCAAATTTGACATCAATGAAAAAACAATGATTGAGAAAATTCTTTACCAATTCCATTACTTTTTATGTATGATCTCTTCAATCATTTCCAACAATCTCCCTCGTGAGCTTTTCAATCATTTCCAACAATCTCCCTCTTTGGCATTGATGGCAAACCAAACTGATCGATTGATCAACTTAGTTACCACCAAGATTGTATACATTGTCTGCTACTTTCTTGATTGCTGCATCCTTACTATTGATCTCATATATCTCCCTCTTTCTTATATATCTGCCTCTTGCTTTGTATTGATCAGTTTTTTGCATATTTCTCCCTCTTTGACATAAATGCTAGAGATGGAGCATCTTTGATATACACAATATAAGCTTTGTTTATGATTTCTTCTCCCTCTATCACCATGCTTGTGATTTATTTGGAGTTTCTGCTCCTACTATCATCCTCTGCATCATTCTTCAAATATTTCAATGATTTATTCCTATTGATGCAGAGAAGCTTCCTTGTTATTTTATACTACTTGAGTTAGGGGTATTAACCCCAACTTGCCTCTAAGATATTCATAAGCATCCTTGGGAAATGGTTTGGTGAAGATATCTATAGTTTGTTCCTTTGTGTGAATGTACTCCAACTTCACTTGTTTTTCTTTTACCAATTCTCTGACATAGTGATACTTGATTGTAATATGCTTGGTTTTTGCATGCATTACTGAATTTTTGGATATGTTTATAGCACTTGTGTTATCACAATACAATATCACAGGTTTAGTTACCTCTTCTTTCATTCCTTTCAATAGATGTGTGAGCCACACAATGTTTGTGCAATTAACTACTGTTGCCACATATTCTGATTCTGCAGTGGACTGGGATGTGCATGTTTGTTTCTTGCTAGTCCAAGTAACTAGCCTTTTACCTAAAAATAATGCACCTCCACTTGTGCTTTTTCTATCATCAATGTTGCCTCCCCAATCTGCATCTGTATATGCATTGAGCTCAAACTTCTCATTCTTTTTGTAATATAGACCAAAGTTATCAATTCCTTTAAGATAACTCATTATTCTTTTTACTGCTATGAGATGATTTTCTTTGGGATTAGTAGAGAATCTAGCGACTATTCCAACTACTAATGCTATGTCTGGTCTGCTATATACAACATATTGTAGTTTTCCAATCATGGATCTGTACATTATTTGATTGACTTCAGCTGATACATCATTTTTGGATAGCTTATTTCCTATTGCCATTGGTGTGCTGACTAGTTTGGACTCCTCCAATCCAAATGTTTTAAGTATCTCTTTAACATACTTTGATTTTGTCATAAATATACCATGTTTTAGTTGATGTACTTGCAATCCAACAAAAAATTTGATCTCTCCAAACATAGACATCTCAAACTCATGTTTCATTTTGTCAGCAAAGCCTTTGCAAAGCATTTCCTTTCCTCCAAAAATTATGTCATCCACAAAGATTTTAGATACAATAATATCCTTACCTTCTTCTGATTTGATGTACATGTTTATATTTTTATCAGTTCTTTCAAATCTTATTTGCACTAGATGCTTGTGAAGTCTCTCATACCATGCTCTAGGTGCTTGTTTCAGACCATAGAGTGCTTTATGTAATTTACAAACCATATCCCTATTGTTCTCATCAAAAAATCCCTCTAGTTGTTCAATATAGAATTCTTCTTCTAGTATACCATTTTAAAAAGCAGACTTTACATCCATCTGATAGACTTTAAAACCTTTATATGCAACATATGCAAGTAAAGTTCTTACTCCTTCCATTCTAGTAACAGGGGCGAATTTTTTTCCCCATAGTCTAATCCTTCTTCTTGAGCATAACCCTTGCATGCTAGTCTAGCTTTGTTTCTAGTAATCTCACCATTCTCATCTAACTTCTTTTTGAATACCCACTTGGTGCCAATCACATTCTTGTCGAGTATTCTGGGAACCAAACTCCAAGTTTTGTTCTTCTTTATTTGATCAATCTTTTCTTCCATAGCTTTATACTAGTCATCATCTTGTAATGCAACATATACTGTCTTAGGTTTAGATTTGTTGATCAGACATGATTCATGTCTTAGTCTATTCCTTGTCATTGGTCTTGCATCTTTGTCACCAATTATCTGTTTAGCAGGGTGATGTATTTTTACATATTTGGATAATCTTGGTTATGTCCTTGTTTCCATGTCTGATCTTTCAAATTCAGGGTCACTATGCACTGAGTTGTTAGATTGTTCCTCATCTCTTTCATGTGTACTAACTTTAGGATCAGATTGTGCATTTCAATCATTCTGTAACTCGGCTTCTAAATGTAACTTGGCATTCACTAGTTGTGACTCGGTTGAAATTGAAAATTGTTGTTGAATCCCAATTTGATTGACAACATCCTCGTCAATAGGCATTCCTTCATAAGAATACAAAAAGGTTCTGTATTCATTCATTCTCTTTGGTTCTTTAGCTTGGACTTCTGTATGCTCATCAAAGTTTACATTTGCACTTTCCACAATTTTGTTAGAGTTAGTAGTCAAACACTTGTATGCCTTACTTCTAGTGGAGTAACCAAGGAATATACGTTCATCACTTTTTGCATCAAAATTTCCATTTCTAGCATCTTTAAGGATAAAGCATTTGCAACCAAATACTTTGAAATGTTTTACATTGGGTGAGTGACCATACCATAATTCAAAAGGTGTTGTATTAGTACCTTTCTTAACTTGTACTTGGTTTAGTGTATGAACAACTACACTTACAACTTCTCTCCAGTATTTTAGAGCAACAGTCTTTTCCATCATTAATGTTCTGGCATAGTCAATCATAGATCTATTTCTTCTCTTAGCAATTCCATTCTATGGGGGAGTTCTAGGAGCTGACGTTTATCTTTTGATTCCTTTGTCATTACAAAATATTTTGAATTCATTTGATGTGAATTCACCACCTCTATCTGATCTCAAGCATTTCAAACTTTTTCCTATTTCCTTTTCAACTCTAGCCATATACCACTTAAACATTTTAAAAGCATCAAATTTTTGCTTTAAGAACATAATAGTCATCATCCTGGAATACTCATTAACAAACAAAATTATGTATTGATCTCCTTTATAGCTTTGTACTTCCATTGGACCACATAAGTCAGTATGAACTAACTCAAGTACTTCTTTAGATGTATGGTTTTTGCTTTTGAAACTAGACTTTGTCATCTTTCCTAGCTGACATTGTTTGCACATGATATTATCAGGTTTCTTCAATTTTGGTAAACTTCTGACTTTCTTCATTTTACTGATATTGACCAAATTTTCAAAGTTGACATGACATAGGCTTTTATGCCATAAGCATTCATCATCAAATTTTGCAACAAAACAAGAAACATCATCCATATCAAGATAAAACAGATTACTTCTTGTTTGATCTCCTTTGCCTATCAATTTACCATCAGTATCATAGATTTTTGTAATTTTGTTTCCAAATTCTACTTTGCATCCTACATTTCCTAACTGTGAGACGCTCAGCAAATTGTAGTTTAATCCTTCAACATAGTATTCATTATCACATGAAATTTTTTCTGTGAGCTTAATGGAGCCTTTTCTTTTTATTTGACATGGAGCATCATTACCAAATCTAACACTATTTATCATACTGAGTAAAGTTAACAAACTTACTTTTGTCTCCTATCATGTGATGTGAGCATCCACTATCTATGATCCATCTATCATTTTTGTTCATACATGTTACCAGTTCTATAGCTTCTTCTTCATTGGACTAATCCTTCATGGCTACATAAACAACTTCATCATCATTATCATCAGAATTCTCTTCAGCAATATAACACTTCTTGCCTTTGTCTTTGTAATCTTTCTTATCATCTTCTCTTCTATATTTGTACTTGTTTCCTTCCTTGTAATCCTTTTTCTATGTACACCTTGCAGCAATATGTCCTACTTCATTGCAATTGAAACAAATAATAGGCATCTTACCTTTGAATTTTTCTTTTCCTCTGTGAAATCTTCTAGCTAGCAATGCTTCCAATTGTTCCACATCTTCCTCATTAGTTCTACAATCATTGGATACATATTTCATTTTTCCTCCTTTCTTTGATTTCACCTATTCAGCATCTTTCAGTGATAGCTTGGCCTTGAAAGCAGACTCAACATTCTCAAGTCTATAGTTATCAAAGTTGGATAACTCAAATGCAGTTAGTCTTCCCACTATACCTTCAAAACTTAGATTGTTTCCTAGCACACATCTCAGTTCTTGTATTGCTAATACTCTAATAGCATAGATAGGGAGCAAGGTTCTTAAGAACTTACTATTAATAGTATCTTCATCTAATTGACCACTCAAACATCTTATTGCACTTACCACTTCCTATATTCTAGCACCATACTGAGCAACATTCTCACTTTCCTCCATTTTCATATTATCAAACTTTCCTCTAAGGCTTTCTCTTTTTTCTCTTTGGACATTCTGATCTCCTCTATAGATGTCTGATAGGGCTTTCCAAATTTTGAATGCAGTGTCACATCCTTTGATATCATCAAATTTAGCATAGTTGAGTGCAGAAGCAATCTCCAGCATTGTCTAATTGTGTTCCTGTTTATTTTTCAAATCTTCTGTAGCAAGAGTACCAATTCAATCAACATGTTTAGTAACAATTGAATTTTTGGCATAATCTCCTATGGATCAAAGATGTAGCTTCATCAAACTTTTTCATGCAACAAAGTTGTCTTTGTTGAGCTTGGGAACTTCTCTCTTAGGCATTCTAATATTTTCTGCTTATAGTCCCTTTAAACTAAATCAACAGTTTGGCTCTGATACCAATTGTTAGAATTCTTTAGAATAACTAAGAGGGGAGGTGTGAATCAATTATCCAAGGTCCAAATGCCCTAATAATACTTTTTCACAAATTATAGTGAATCCATAAACTTTTCATCCATCCAAGCTTAAATCAATCATCCTAGCAAATTACAGTAAATCAATATGTAGAGATAAAACATGCAAGACCAACACATGACATAGTGATTTACGTGGAAACCCAATTTGGAAAAAACCACTAGTAACATGCTACTTATTTCTCACTCTTCTAAAGTGATGCCCTATTAAAAGCTTGCCCTGTTAAAGGCTTACAACACACTGTTAAATGCGACCTTGTTAGAGGATTTCACCATACTATTAGGAATGGGCCTAATCAATGGACTTTAGAACATTCACTTGGAATGTCACCCTATTAAAGGATTTACAACATGGATATTAAACCAACCTAAGTCCATAGGATTTAAACTATCTGTTACAATTGCTAGAAAGTAACAATAAAGGGTTGTTGATCTAATACAACTTACAACATATTTTGCAAATTTCAAATCACATTTCAATTCAATCCTTTTGCTTGGCTTTGATCACTTCAGCTCTGACAGCTTGTCATCTCAAGCTTCACCTCATCATACCAATGCAACCATATCTGTGCTCATATATTGAAGTAGAGTAACTATGCTTTCTTACTCCTTAGCACGTCCTTCAATACTTTATGCTTTCATGCTTGACCTCCTCTTCTCTCTCCTTTTCTACTTTGTGACCTTATGACTTCTTAAATAGAAATCTAGATTGTCTTTGCCGCTTGTTTCTCCCTCTCTAATTTTAGGGTTTCAAATGGATTAGGTAGGATACAATGTATCTACCCCATATCTTGCTCTTATCTAGAAACTTCATCTAGAGTCTAGTTGTATTCTCCAAAAATGTTCTACATGGTGTTCTGTGCCACTAGCTCATCATTCTTATGTTTTATTTAATTTACAAAGTTCAAGATAACAACCTTGTCGGCTTAGATCTGACGAATCTTTGATTTTTGAAATAATGCAGCAACTCGGCACTATTGGTTTACTGATGCTTGGCACCTCTGTGTTACTCAGCACTTGTATTTTCTTGGCACTTGTTTCTTGCTCGACACTTATTTCTGCTCGGCACTTGTATCTTCTCAACACTTGTTTCTGCTTGGCACTTGTTTTTTCTCGGCACTTGTATCTGCTCAGCACTTGTATCTGCTCGGCACTTGTTTCTGCTCGACACTTGTTGAATTTCACTTGGCACTTACTAAAGTTGAACTTGCTCAGCTTCAACTAGGAATCTGTTTGGCACTTACTAGCTTGCTCAACTTTCTCTTTTTAATGAACTTAGTTAGGTTTTACAAATGACTTAGCTAAAACCTTACATCTTTGATATGTTTCAGTGTGCCCATTCTCTGTGTCTTAGAGTATGTCATCAAAACACTTTTTCATCAATGGCTAAGCTGATCCTTCTACCTCATTACAACATCATAACTTCAACCTTTCTCTAGGTGTTCTAGTTACATCTTATTGATTTCCTCCTCCTTGTCAATCAACCAATTGATAGTATTTGGATCACTAAAGCAATTGTCATTCCTACAAGTAGCAAGTTTGACATCAATGAAAAAACAATGATTGAGAATATTCTTTACCAGTTCCATTACTTTTTATGTATGATCTCTTCAGTCATTTCCAACAATCTCCCTCATGAGTTTTTCAATCATTTCCAACACATTTTTGCTTCAGCAAATTAAGGACATGTGTAATGTTAAAAATTAAGCAAAATAGTGGGCATCAATGTACACTTATGCATCACTACATTGTATACTTCTTACAGTAGATAGACAACTATACAAAATTTTTGTGTGTTAATGAACTAGAGATCCAAATAGATGTCTACAATGAACAATGTAATGTGATGAAATAATATGAATGAATGTTTTAGCATGAGTAAAATGTTATCAAGCATTGAACAATGTGTTACTTTACTATGCACAGAGTATTTATTACCCAATTCATCGACCCTTAAGAAATTCCACCTATCTCAAATATCATCTAAAAATGTATTTTGGTCCTATTAAACATACTAAATGTTTTGATTCAAAGTTAAAATCCTGATTGTTGCAGCCATGGAGTTTTAGTGACTATCCTTTCAATTTCCAATACTCTACTTACTTTCTAGCTACAACTATTCGGGTTATTGCCTCTTTAGAAGTTAAATGAGATTTAGACAAGTTCTTGTATGCAATTTTTCTTTTAGTTTATGTCGGTGGTATTGATAATGTAGTAAATCATCTATTTTGTCTCTAATTCAAATGAGTGAATGTTAATTCCTAAGCTAATCTAGAACATAGTTATAACAATTATTCATATGTGCATTGACAATATATAAGGCTTAAAACACCATTCCATGAATGTGAAAAGAAGCTCCTTGTTTGGAATAGTACAATGACAAATCTTGTCTAATGTATTGATAGATGGAAGACACAAATGTTTTATATGAACATAAAGAACCAACTTCTCAAGAAATTGCTGCACAAAAAGCTCAAGATAAAAATTGAACCTATTACGCTCAATATAAGGATGCAATAGCGGCTCGCAGAAAGAAAAAAAAAAGAGCAAAGAAAAACCAGATGCATGAGAAACTAGCAAAAGGTACACATGTTGAAATCCATGATACCCAACAATAATGACATTGTGAATCCAACCATGATTCCTACATATGTCGTAGAGAGAGAGTAAAGGAAATGAGACATACACGATATCGAGAGAAACAAGGATCCCAATATGAGAAGCAAGAAAGTGATGACCATTTAGAATCATGTACAACATTAAAGACTTATAGAAAATTTATGACATCAATGAAGAATTTTTGGCAGTGATTGGATGCACTTCCTCATGAGCAAACATGTACTATATGTAGTGAACGTTACCTAGGCATGCACCTCCATCAAACAAGTTGTACTATAATCTATAAAAAATGTATCAATGAAAAGGGTATACATAGGTTTTCAGCACTCAATAATATGGATCCTAAAGAACAACCAAGCATACTCAAAAGATTGTCGTACATAGAAGAAATGCTTATTTCTAGGGTGGATTTAGTATTACAAATATCTCATGCATTTGGAGGACAATACACATATAGCAAACATACAATAAGTTTTCCACAAGATATAAAAACTATTGCAAATGTGTTACCATGAAGAATCAAATATCTCGACATATTAATTGTACAAAGAGTGAGCATAGAAGAAAGCTCTTATGATTGTTATGTGAAAAGAAGCCATGTTAGAGCTACATTACAATATAAAATTGAGAATGATCCATATTACCATGATGTTGTTTTTAGTATGGAGAACTTGGCCTGATTTCCTAAAGCAACAATGAATATTTCATGTTACACATAGTTATTGTTGAGGAAGACACATTTGTGGTTGCTTCCCAAATTTAGGGTGATTAAGATAGTGATGATACAATTCCTACACAAACTTCTTCAATGATGCCTAAGCTTCCAGGTAGACAATGTGAATTGGACATAATGAAATGGGTATTACACATTGATGATTCGATAGAAGATATTTTGGATTGGCCTCCAATAGATCCATCCCCTGTAAATGAGTATACTATAGAAGGATTGTTTGACATAGCATTTTCAGCTCTATTTTTTAATGGAGTTGCACTACCAATGCAAGCACGAATGTGAGAGGTACATATACATGATTATGTCCTCCACTTAATCGAATAATATGATCAAATATTTGGGAGACATCCCAAGTTTCATTATTTTATTTATAATACGATGATGCACCATCATAGTCATAGAATTAGAAGAATATTTGTTAAAAAAATATTGATGAGAACATACCAAAAATAATTGAAAATCTTCACATACACTTAACTTAACTTCTAGACACACAACTCACCAAAGAACTCATGCACTTTTGCTCCATAATGTGAGGCAGGAAGCCATACTAGAATAAACATCACACCGAACTGACATATATGATCAACCAACTCATAATGCCTACCCTCTTCTTCACATTGAGTGTTGCAGATATGAAATGGTTAGATCTACAGAGATTATTGATTGATAGTATTCCAATTGATTACAAAAAAATAAACATCATTTTGATAATGTAGTTAATAATCCTCATACAACATCAATATATCTTCAACAATGGTTCACAATATTTTGTGAAGAAGTAACTGAGAAGCTCCTTGGTGCAACAAATTGGTGGTATAGAATTGAATGTAAACATCGAGGAACTAGACATGTACATGGATTTATTTGGCTCCCAAATGCACCAAACATGGACAAAATTGATTGGAATAATGATATAGTAGTCAAGCATGCAAGGCAATACTTTGATAAATATGTCAATGCAAGGAATCCTCAAGATGCATTTCATAGAGGTAATACCATGTATTGATTACCATTGGAGGACCCCTGTTTGCTAGACACACATGATGTTTTTATTGTAGACCTCACCCATGATTATGAAGAGTTAATCAATTGAGTCCAAAGACATACAAAATTACACAAAAAGGGTAATAAGATGATATGTCATTATAAAGTTCTATGGGAAGAACAACAAATTTCTACATTATCCTGCGATGGTATTGGAAAGGCTTGATATGAACTTGCAAGAAATGATGATCGACCAAATATTCACAACCCAGAGATGCTTTCAATTTGGAGGGAAAATATTGATTGCTGACCTATTGTTCCTCATGCACTTGTACTCAAATACATTGCCAAATATGTAACAAAAGTAGAGAGATGGTCAAAGACATGTTCTAAAGTTCTTATTCATTGTTTGTAGTAGGCCTTTCATCTCTGTGAATGTTGGATGAAAAGTGTTGCATTGTATCACTAAAACATTAGAAAGTAGAAGTATAGAACCTAGCTACATACATTCCTATATGGATCATCCACTGGAGTTAGAAAATATAACGCTACTTGAATCTGCAAGGAAATATTCATATGCTACAAATCGTAAGGGGTGCAAGTGGAAAAAAAGAACAATAGAGGCCATTGTTAATGTATATCCAAGGTTTTACACAATCCTAGAACATACTTCAAAACACTTTGAAACATTCTATTGGAGCAAGCTATTATTATACAAGAAGTTTCATAATATAGAAAGAGATATAGGCCTCATGAGAGATGTAATAATCATAAATTGGCTATAGTTATACACTAAGGGATATAATATATGGCACATCAACCACATCATTGAAGGAGAAAGTAGTTCAGAAGAAGAAGATGATATTATAGAGCAATAGGCAGTAGATAATAATGTAGATAGAATAATGGATTTAAATGAATGGGAAGCTTTCTCTTAAATGGGCCCAACAAGTATTTTATTACTAAATGAACTTGATATACTTAGAAGACATGAATTTGATAGAAACTATCAATGGGATAATAATACAGTCACACAAGATTTACATGAAATTGCTACACATTTCCTACATGTTAAAAAGATGCATGGGTGTAGTGTACCTACACCAACAATAACCAAGCATGATATGTCAATGTTATCACCAGAACAGAGTCTAGCACTCTAAACTATTGAGGAGCATAAAAAATATTGATCTAATAAACCATTGCACATGATTGTACAAGGAACTATAGGTATAGGAAAATCATATGTAATTTCATGTATAATAGAGGTTTTGACTAGCTCTACATCACAAAGAAAGAGCGAATTACTCAAGTTAGCACCAACAGGAGTGGTTGCATTCAATATACATGCTTCAACAATACATGCAAGGCTAAAAATACCTATTAAATAGATGCAACCATTACAAAACCAAGTATTAACCACATTCTAGGAAGAAATGAAATATATTAAATATATCCTTATAGATGAGATGAGCTTCATAGGACCAAAGTTGCTTCTCAAAGTTGACAGTAGACTACGCAAAGACTTCCCCCATTGATAACATGAATATTTTGGTGGTGTTTCAATGATACTACTTGGTGACTTAGCCTAATTACCACCTGTAATGGACAAACCAATCTATACATCACATTCTACTACTAAGTTATTATGGGATCAATTCACAATAGTCATCACTTTACATACAATTTTTCAACAAGTAGGAGACGACAACATCCAAGAATAATTTTGTCAAATGTTACAAAATATCTGAGATATAAATCCAATAGAGGATGACTAGAAGCTATTAATGACACATATAGACATACACTTGAAAACATCTGAAAATACAACATTCAATGGTGCTATGCACTTATTTTCAACTAATGAGGCCATAAAACTACATAATAAGAAGATGCTAAAAGTATTGAATTGATGCAGGAGCATCCAGGGTTGCCTTGTTATCTTGCTCATTTTTTTCAGTTTCTAGTTAATGCCAAGTGATGCTAAGTTGCTAGTTTCCAGTTGATGCCAAGCGCTAGTTTCCAATTGATGTCGAGTTGCCAATTTATAGTTGATGCTAAGCGCCAGTTTCTAGTTGATGCCAAGTGATGCCGAGTGCCAGTTTTTAGTTGATGTCAAGTGCTAGTTTCCTAGTGGGTGTTGAGTTATCCAGTGGGTGTAAAGTTGTCTATTTTTGGTTCTTAGTGGGAGCCAACTTGTGTATATAATTTTGATCATGAATTTAATGATAAGATCTTGTGTCGACCTTCCTATTATATAATGTTCTAGAATGTTCTGTAAGCCATTTTGGTGAGTATAAATAAAGGTCTTGTTGAGTCTTTTGGGTAAGGAAAGTTTTTCTAGAAAGAAGATATGCAAATTTTGAAAAGCTAGGGTTGTGGCTTGAGAACTAGAGGATCGCTTGGTGGACCTGCAGGTACAAGTGTGGATTCTTCTTGGTGTTCTTACCTAGTTGTGTATTTGGCCTAGCTAAGATTGATTGTAAGTTGGATCTTGTTGGATCTTGTAGAACTAATTTTGTAATTTTCTATTTGTATTTGGCCCTAACCCGGAAGGCCTTATAGCCCGGCATATTGCATGTAATCAGTTATCTTTTATGAATAAATTATTATAGTTTGGTATCAGATCTTGCATTATTGCTCCTTGTTGTTTTTTTTCCATGTGGTTTTATAGCTGGGGGCTAGGCCATCTCCTTTGGGGATTCTCTTGCCTTGCACTGTGTCAAGTGGTATCAGAGCCAAGGATGTTCCTGAGTGTGTAGATAGACCGTTGAAGGGTTTGCTAAATTTGGAAGATGCCTCAAAAAAGATTAGATCCTAAGGAGATTGATGGTGCTGTGGAAGAAAGGATCTTAGAGAAGGTTAAAGAAGATTTTAGATCTGAAATAGAGGAGGTTAGAGCAAAGTTCAGATCCTAGATAACATTGATGAAGAGTGACATGATTGCTGAAATTGTGAGTGCTTCAGATGGTGTACCTAGGCATGTGAGTACTAAAGATGGTTATGAGGAAGTTGGTGAAGACTTTGAAATTTCTAGATATAGTAGTGAGGATAGAACTGATCATGTGGAGAGACCTATTGGGACTAGAGCTGGTCAATTTGCTAGACCTGGATCTCAGTTGAAGTTGAAGCATAAGATGGAGGTTTCTAATTTCTTAGGTACTTTGAATCCTAAAGACTTGATTGATTGGATTGGTGAATTGGAAGACTAATTTGAGCTTGAGGACATTGAGGATCCACTCAGAGTAAGGTTGGCACAAACTAAGCTGAAAGGACATGTTGCTCTTTGGTAGAAGGAACTGCAAAGAGACAAAGAAGAGGAAGGTGAAATGAAGATCACTAGATGGAGATTGATGGTGACTAAATTGAAGGCTAAGTTCATTCCTACTTATTATCAACTTGAGTTGTTTAAAAGGTTGAAAAATTTGAAGCAAAAGGATATGACTGTGAAAGATTATACAGAGGAGTTCTACAAGTTGACTATTCAGTCTAGGCATAGAGAATTGTCAAAAGAGAAGGTAGGTTGATATATTAATGGTTTGAGATTCAATATTTAGGATGAGGTTGGTATGCTAAATATTTCTTTGTTGAGCATTCTTATCAGTATGCTTTGAGAGCAGAAGAGAAGCTAAAGAGGAAGAATCAAGGTAGTTCCTGAGGGAAGGAGAAGCAAGATAGTTCAACACAAGCTAAACCAAAAGTAGAAGGTGAACCAAAACCTATTGAAGAGATAAGAAGGATAGGTAATTGGTAGGACAGTTGCTATTGTGAATGAGGTTGAAGTCAAAAATAGTTATCCTGAGCAAGGAGAAACTTTGTTGGCTCTGAGAGTACTAGTTGGTGAAAGGGCATCGGATTCTTGTCAGAGGACTAGTTTGTTCAAGACTTGTTGTAAGTTTGGTGGTAAAATCTACAAGGTGATTGTGGATGGTGGTAGTACTGATAACCTTTTTTCTGAAGAGATGGTTCAAAAACTTGGTTTGAAGAGAATGAGACATCCTTATCCTTATAGGATAGGCTGGTTGCAAGGTGATCATGCTTTGGAAGTGAGGGAACAATGCCTTGTTGATTTCCAGATTGGGTAGTATAAGGATCAAGTGTTGTGTGATATTGTTGACATGAATAGTTGTCATGTATTGCTTGATACACCTTGGCCATATGATTACAGGGCTATGCATGATTGTGTCAAGAATGCGTTTACTATTGAGAAAGGTGGTAGGAAGCTTTCCTTGATTCCTTTGTAAAATGAAAATCTCGGTAGTAGTAACCTAAGTATTGGCAGCTGAGAGGAGTTGCTAGATTTTGAGAAGGTTGGAGATCAGTGTGGAGAGTAGACCTGTAGCACACCTCAGATGGATGTGAAGAAGAAGAAGAAGAATAAGGGGAAGAGTGTACAAGTTGAAGATTTGGAGGATATGTATGTGAAGAACTAGTTTGGGATTCATATCTTTTTGAACTTGGGGTGTCTAATGCAGGAGCATCCAGGGTTGCCTTGTTATCCTACTCATTTTGTTCAATTTCCAATGGGTGCCAAGTGATGTTGAGTTGCTAGTTTCTAGTTGATGTCAAGTTACTAGTTTATAGTGTTAGATTGTGGTGACTGATCAGGAAAGTACTGTACATACTTCATAAATAGTGGGGTTTGGGGCATCACCCCAAAAAAAAAATTTGGGCCGTCGCCGTCATGGTAGCCGACATATTATGGCTGACATATGGCCAACATGTTATAACCCTAAAGCAGTTTAATACTTGTATAAAAGGGCTTAGGGTTGGGTATTTTTCATTATGTTGTGATGCAAAATTGGTTCTTGCGGTGCTATTGAGCTGTAAGGGATTACAGATTGTAATAAGGTTGTAATCACTAGATTGTAATAAGATCAGACTTGCTGTTTGGTGGACGTAGCCTAGGGATTGGGTGAACCATGTTAAATCTTGGTGCCTTGTGTTCTTTTCTATGTGTTCTATTATTTTTTGTTATTGGTTATATTTGCATGTAGTTTTTTTTTTATTTATGTCTATCGTTTATCCTAACAAGTGGTATCAGAGCGAGGTTGTCTTTCAGTTATCCTCTGTAGGAAAGTCCCACGGTTAAGTGGGAGTCTCACGATTGAGTGGGAGCGATGGCAGATGAGGGTAAGCTAAGGGTTGACAGGTTTAATAGGAAGAACTTCCAATTATGGAAGATGCAAATGGAAGACTATCTATATCAAAAGGATTTATGGAAGCCGTTGGAAGGCAAAGCCAAGAATCAGGGAACTATGTCAGAGGCTGAATGGGATCTCTTGGATAGAAAGGCACTTGAAAGCATTCGGTTATGCTTGGCACCATCGGTGGCATTTAATATTACAAAAGAAAAGATGACAGAAGATTTGATGAAAACCCTAGCGATACTATATGAAAAGCCCTCTGCTTCAAACAAGGTATTTCTCATGAAGCACTTATTTAATATGAAAATGGCAGAAGGTGGATCTGTTGCAGATCATTTAAATGAGTTTAATACTATTACTAGTCAATTATCTTCTGTGGGTATCAATTTTGATGAAGAAATTAGGGCTCTCTTGATTTTTTGTTCTTTACCTAAAAGCTGGAATGGCTTGGTAATGGCTGTGAGTACTTATGTTCCTAGATCTAGTACCCTAAAATATGATGATGTGATTGGTGTTACTTTAAGTGAGGAAACTCGTAGGAAATCCTCAGGTGGATCTACATCAGGAAGTGCTTTAAATGCACAAAGCAGGGGCAGAACAACTGAAAGAGGAAGTAACTTTGGAAATCGTGGGAAATCAAGAGGAAAGTCAAAGGGGAAGAGGTCTCAATCGAGAGGACCAAATGATTGCTGGTACTGTGGGAAACCAGGGCACAAAAAGAAAGATTGCTGGAATCGAAAGAAAAATGAAGGAGAAAAATCAGATGGAGACAAGGAGGCAAATGTGGTAAGTAACAAATCTGAAGAGGATGATTTGCTTCTATCTTTAGAGATTGTTGATGATTCATGGGTTTTAGATTCTAGTGCTTCATTTCATGCTACACCTCATAAAGGTTATTTCATTGATTATGTCCAAGGGGATTTTGGGCTTGTTTATTTGGGGGATAATGAACCCTGTCAGATTGTTGGAAAGGGAAAAATTAAGATTAAGTTGCAGAATGGGAATCATTGGCTACTACATGAGGTAAGACATGTTCCAAAACTAAGTAGGAATTTAATTTCAGCAAGGCAACTTGGTGATGAGGATTGTGTAGTTACTTTTAATGATAAAAATTGGAAGGTTTCAAAAGGTTCCCTTGTGCAAAAGGTTTAAAAGTAGGCACCTTATATCTTTGTACAGGTCATATTGTTCCTTCTACTTTGATTGTTTCAGAGAAAAATAAATGTTCAGGAACAATTACTGCAATTGAGCAGGGAGAACAAATAGCTGTTGTAGATTCTGATACAGCGCTGTGGCACAATAGACTTGGGCACATGAGTGAGAAAGGTATGAAAGTACTTCATTCAAAGAAAGTTTTACCAGGTCTGAAATGTGTGAATATGGATTTTTGTGAAAGTTGTGTTTATGGAAAACAAAAGAGAGTGAGTTTTGCAAAGACAGGGAAGGAAAACAAAAAAGAGAAATTAGAGCTTGTGCATACAGATGTATGGGGACCGACTCAGGTATCTTCCCTTGGTGGCTCTCATTATTATGTTACATTTATTGATGATGCAACTAGAAAAGTATGGGTTTATTTCCTTAGATAGAAATCTGATGTATTTCAAACTTTTAAGAAATGGAAATACTTGGTTGAAAATGAGACTGGTAAGAAATTAAAATGTCTCAGATTTGATAATGGTGGTGAGTATTGCAGTCATTAATTTGAAGATTATTGCTCCACTAATGGTATTCGTAGACAAAAAACTGTTCCAAGGACTCCACAGGAAAATGGAGTGGCTGAACGCATGAACAGGACTATAATGGAGTGTGCCAGGAGCATGAGGTTGCATGTTGGGTTGCCCTTACACATGTGGGTGGAGGCTGTCAATACTGCAGTATATTTGATTAATAGAGGTCCCTCTACTCCTTTGGGCTGTAGTATTCTAGAGGAAGCATGGACTGGTAAGAAAGTGAGTTATTCTTTTCTCAAGACCTTCGGTTGTGAAGCTTTTGCTCATTAGACTCTAAAAATATAACCAAGCTAGAACCTAAATCAAAGAAATGTGTTTTTGTTGGATATGGCATTAATGAATTTGGTTATAGGCTTTGGGATTTTGAAAATCTTAAAATTGTTAGAAGTTGGGATCTCATATTCAATGAGAAAGTGTTGTACAAAGATCTGTTGCAACAACATGAGAAGAAAGAAGATGATTATGTAGTGTTGGATGATACTCCAAAAGTTGATGTTCCAGCCATTCTTCATGATGTGCAACAACTGCAACAACAAATACCACACACACTAGTAAATGTTAGACGGTCAACAAGGCAAATTAGACCTCCGCAAAGGTTTTCTCCCTCTTTGTATTCTATTTTACTTACTGATGCTGGTGAACCTGAAAGTTATGATGAAGCTATGTAGGTGGATACTAAGATTCAGTGGGAGTCTACAATGAAAGATGAAATGGACTCTTTGCTGAAAATTAAGACATGGGATTTGTGCAAGTTGCCTGCAAGTAAAAAGGCTTTATAGAATAAGTGGGTTTAAAGGTTGAAAGAAGAGGAAGGAGGTAAGAAAAGATTTAAGGCCAGGTTAGTTGTAAAAGGATTTGCATAGAAAAAGGGAATTGATTTTGATGAGATATTTTCTCCTGTTGTTAAAATGACTTCTATTTGTACTGTTTTAAGTCTTGTGGCTACTAAAGATTTGCATTTAGAGCAGATGGATGTTAAAATAGCCTTTCTTCATGGTGATTTGGATGAAGAAATATATATGGCTCAACCACAGGGTTTTGAGGTCAAAGGTAAGTAGAATTTAGTGTGCAAATTGAAGAAAAGTTTATATGGCTTGAAGCAAGCACCTCGGCAATGGTATCTGAAATTTGACAGTTTTATGCATGAGCATGGATATAACAGGTGTCATTCAGATTATTGTGTTTATTTTAAGAGGTTGGATGATGATAGCTACATTATTTTATGTCTATATGTTGATGATATGCTTATAGCTAGGTCTAACATGGATCATATTAAGGGGCTAAAACGCCAGTTAGCACATGCATTTGCTATGAAGGATTTGGGGGCAGAAAAAAAAATCCTTGGTATGAAGATTTGCAGAGATAGGAAGAATAGAACCTTGATGATATCTTAGGCTAATTATGTTGAGAAGGTGTTGCAACATTTTTGTATGGAGAATGCTAAATCTGTCAGCACACCTTTACCTGGTAATTTGAAATTGACTAAGGAGATGTCTCCCAAGACACAGGAAGAGGAGGATAGTTTGATGTATGTTATGGTATGCACTAGGCCAGATGTTGCACATGTAGTGGGAGTCATTAGCAGGTATATGAGTCATTCAGGATTTGAGCATTGGAATGTTGTCAAGTGGATTCTCAAATATTTGAGAGGGACATCCAATAAGTGTTTACACTTTGGGGGCTCTACTACTGATTTACAGGGCTATGTTGACTCAGATTTGGTAGGGGATATTGATACCAGGCAAAGTACTATAGGTTATGTCTTTACTGTTGGTGGGGCAGTTGTGAGTTAGGTTTCTAGGTTACAGAAAATTAATGCTTTATCCACTACAGAGGCAGAGTATGTTGCTACTACAGAGGCAACCAAGGAGATGATATGGCTTCAGTTCTTCTTGGAAGAATTGGGACATCCTTAGAAGGATAATTATTTGTTTACAGATAGTCAGAGTGCCATTCATCTTGCAAAGAATTCAGCTCTGCATTGTAAGACAAAACACATTCAAGTGCAGTACCATTTCATTCGGTCAATTTTGGAGGATGGATAGTTAAAGCTAGAGAAGATACATACCAATGACAATCCAGAAGATATGTTGACAAAGGTTGTAACAAGGGAGAAGCTAAACTCCTCTTCAGCTTCGGTTGGTCTTTTAGACTGAACATGAATAAAAGAACAACAGAGTCCAGGGTGCTTTTATCTAGTGGGAGCCCCATGTGGTAGTTGTATTGCTATAGGATCAATCTCCAAGTGGGAGATTGTTGTTTAGTGTGGAGCCTGATCAATCCCCAAGTGGGAGATTGTTAGATTGTGGTGACTAATCAGGAAAGTACTGTACATGCTTCATAAATAGTGGGGTTCAGGGCATCACCCTGAAAAAAAAAATTTGGGCCGTGGCCGACATGGTAGCTGACATATTATGGCCGACATTTGGCCAACATGTTATAACCCTAAAGTGGTTTAATACTTGTATAAAAGGGCTTAGGGTTGGGTATTTTTCATTATGTTGTGATGCAAAATTGGTCCTTGTGACGGTATTGAGTTGTAAGGGATTACAAATTGTAATTAGGTTGTAATCACTGGATTGTAATAAGATCAAACTTGTTGTTTGGTGGATGTAGCCCAGGGATTGGGTGAACCATGTTAAATCTTGGTGCCTTGTGTTCTTTTCTATGTGTTCTACTATTTTCTATTATTGGTTATATTTGCATGTAGTTTTTTTTTAATTTATGTTTGTGGTTTATCCTAACATATAGTTGATGTCGAGCACTAGTTTCCAGTTGATGCCGAGTGATGTCGAGTACTAGTTTTCAGTTCATGCTGAGTGCCAATTTCCTAGTGGGTTTTGTGTTATCTAGTGGGTGCCAAGTTGTCTATTTTTGGTTCTTAGTGGGAGCCGACTTGCATATTTAATTTTGATCATGAATTTAATCATAAGATCTTGTGTCAGCCTTTCTATTATTTAATGTTCTAGAATGTTTTGTAAGCCATTTTGGCAAGTATAAATAAAGGTCTAGTTGAGTCTTTTGGCTAAGGAAAGTTTTCTTAGAAAGAAGATATGCAAATTTTGAAGAGCTAGAGTTGTGGCTTGAGAACTAGAGGATCACTTGGTGGACTTGCAGGTTCAAGTGTGGATTCTTCTTGGTGTTCTTATCCAGTTGTGTATCTAGACTAGCTGAGATTGGTTGTAAGTTGGATCCTATTAGATCTTGCAGAACTAATTTTGTAATTTTCTATTTGTATCTATCCCTAACCTAAAAGGCCTTATAGTCGGGCATATTACATGTAATTAGTTATCTTTTATGAATAAATTACTATAGTTTGGTATTAGATCTCGCATTATTGCTCCTTGTTGTTGTGTTTCCACTGTGTGGTTTTATAGCTGGGGACTAGGACATCTCCTTTGGGGATTCTCCTACCTTGCACTATATCATGAATTCTCCAGATGCACTGAGTACAACAATGTACTACTTAAGTAATAACAATAATCTTGTGGATGAAGAATGACTTGAAAAACATGTGCTCCTTTGTAAGGGAAAAGGCATCACGCTTAGAAAAAATATATGGATAGATATAGGATTGGTGAATGGAGCACTCGCTGATGTTGTTGACATTATTTATGAGTTAAATTGTAAACCACCAAGTCTTCCTTCATACGTTATTGTGTGTTTTGATAATTATAGTGGGCCATCATGAGATGAACATGATTCAAAGACCATACCAATTGTTCCTATCACATTAGGAAGCCAGAGACAACTCCCACTCACCATGTCATGGGCTATTGCCATATATAAATCACAAGGGCTAACACTTTGCAAAGCAATAGTTGATATAGGTAGAATAAAAAGAAAAGGGATGACAATTACAATGATGTCAAGAGTAAAAATCTTAAATAATCTTCATATTCAACCTACTTTTAGCTTGGAAAGGTATGTGAAAATGAGAAATAACCCATACAAAATTAAACAGAAGAAAGAGGAATCTTGTCTCTATCAACTAGTAGTAGAAACAAGATGTAACTATTTTGCATCCCTGAAGCATAACTAAATAGATAAATCACAATCAACATAACCTTGTTAGGGTTCGTGAAAATTTATCCTATGGTCAAATCATGTAACATAATTCCAGATATCAGACTATCTGCATTATCCTTGCACCCTTTAAAGGTGCAAGTGCTAGTCTATTTTGAGTCAAAATTTTGATTAGGTATAGAATATATTACTTCTAGAGTCATTTCAAAGCATGAAATAGAAAAAGAAGAGATTTTGCAAGCATTGACAAACATTGATTTTTCTCACTCTATCATATTTTAACTTCGTAAATTGATCTTTCCACACAATTATAAAACAAACATTTTAACACCACTCTACTCGAATTAGCTTGTTTTTAGAAATGCTTAGATGTAGAAAACAAACATTTGCATATAATCATGATCACCATATTCTTTGGTGTAGTAGCTACCCAGAAGATTTAGGACTATTCATATGGAAATTAGCCGAGAAAAATAATTGTAAAAATCCATACCAAAATAATAAAAATTAACAATTGCATTGATCCATCTAGAATTTTTTTTTTGCATAATTGACTACGTACATATGCATACTGACTATGAGTGAGTAAAGACTCGACAATTTTGGGTATGGTGAGACCAAACCCATGATTGAATGAAAATGTTTATTTTCTACGTCAACCAACCAAGCAAACATAAACAACCTCCATTCATAAATGCAACAACCAAATCACAATGAAAGAAAAGAATGTAATATGAGAAAAAAATCAGGCCCAAATACAACCATGACAACACTCACACAAACATTCATTATAGAGAGAATTAAGCAAGAGACATACCATTATAAAGAGGATTTAAGACTCCTCACATACTAGCCACAACTATTGCTCAGCCCACACACCTAGTCTAATGCGTAGAGTCTAGAGCATAAACCTTCATCGAGAGCTTGATGGGTGGGCAGAGGCCCACAAAAATAAAATATAAAACACAATGTGTTGCAGAAAAATAACAATAAATTGTATTTGATTACTTTTTTATTGTCAAAATGGATACATAGTACTCCCTTTTATAAGCAAGTTTACAATATTCTATAAATATCTAGCATTTTCCGACAAGACAATTATCTATAGAGTTTTGGAAACTACTACAACTGACACAACCTAAACCTAAACCTAAAATTCTAGAAACATCTAATGATGAATATGATTAAATAAGTTTTAGGAGTATAAATTAATATTTCTAACACTACCCCTAGTTTCTACTATCAACTATTACAAGCTTCTTTAATATTTACAACTCTCGGAGCCTCCTTTGAAATTTCAAACTATACTTCTGGTAAGGCCTTGGTGAAGATATCTGCAAGTTGCTCCTCTGATCTAAAATGTTGTAGATAAAATTTATTATTATTGACCAGCTCTCTAATGAAGTGATACCTTGTGTCAATATGTTTTGTCCTCTTGTGAAATGCATGGTTTGTTGAAAGTGCAATAGTAGACTTGTTATCACAATAGATTTCAGTAGGTCCATCATGAACTTACATTGATAAGTCCTTCAAAATCCTTTGCATCCATATTACTTGACATGTTTTTGTGGTTCTAACTACATACTTTACTTTAGTTAATGAGATTGTCGCTACAGGTTGTTTCTATGAGGCCCAGGCCACAACACCTACCCCAAGTTGAAATTCAAATCCAGATGTGCTCCTTCTATCCTCAATATCCCCTATAGAATCACCATCTGTATATCCAACTAACTGAAAATCATCTAAAGTAGAATACAATATGCCATGATTCATAGTTCCTACAATATATCTCAATATTCTTTTTCATGCTTGCCAATGTAAGGTCTTTGGTGAATCCATGAATCTAAAGATTAAACTCACTCCATACATAATATATGGCCTATTTGTTGTGAGATACATCAAGCTACCAACCAATTTTCTAAATATAGTTGAGTCAAAAGCTTTCCCATCATCTTCTCTGCTAAGTTTTGTGCCTACTATAATAGGTGTAGAAATAGGACAACAACTGATCAATCTAAACTTCTTCAGAACATCTTTTGTCTATTTACTTTGACAAATGAAGATTCCCTTGTCATTTTGAGTAACTTAAATTCAGGAAAATATTTCATCAATCCTAGATCTATCATTTCAAATTCCTTCTGCATTGTTGATTTAAACATTTCAATAGATAGATTGGTTGTAAATATCAAATCATCAACATATAAAAAAACTATCAAAATCTAACCTTGTTCATCTATCTTAGTATATAATGTAGGCTCACTGGTGCTTTTTTTGAATCCATTCTCTATCATGTATGAATCTTTCCTATTATACCAAGCTCGTGGAGCTTTCTTCAATCCTTAGAGCACCTTTTTCAACTTATAAATTTTAACTACATAACCTTTTATTTCATATCCTGGTGGTTGTTGTGCATAGACTTCCTCTTTTAGATATCCATTAAAGAATGCCAATTTGACATCCATTTGGTAAACCTTCCATTTCTTTTGAGCTGCAATAGCTAAGACTATTCTAATAGTATCAATTCTTGCTACAAGTGCAAATGTCTCATTATAATCAACCCCATATTCTTGTGAAAATCCCTTAGCAACTAACCTTGCCATATATTTGTCTACATCTCCATTTGATTTAAATGTAGTCTTATAAACCCATTTTACACCAATGCAATCTTTGTTCTTAGGAAAATCAACTAATTCTCGTGTATCATTTCTCTCAATTGATTCTATTTCATCATTCAATGCATTAATCCAATATTCTTCCTTAATTGCATCTTCAAAATATATAGGATCTTGAGAAAATAAAGAAAAATTTGATTGCAAATCTATTTTACTTCCTTGATCATAAATCCTATTCAAGCTTCAAGTTTTCTTGCTTGTAATCCTTGATCTCAATTTTGCAAGTATAGTATTTAAATCATTACTTACTTGTGAATTCAAAGTTTCTCCATGTTCAACTTCATTTTTTAAGTGATCTCCTTGTGGACTTCATGGTGGAGTTCCTTCTTGGTCACTTGGTTGATCCTCTTGATCTTCATGATCCTTTTTATCCTTCTCATCATATGGTATTGTTGCAGCACCTATAACATTTGTATCTATATTTCCATCCCAAGATTCATCCTCTTTAAATACAACATCCCTACTCACAATGAATTTTTTGGTGATAGGATTAAACAACCTATATGCCTTAGATTTCTTGCCATAGCCAAAAAAATGCATTTCTTACTCTTATTATCTAACTTACTTCTAGTTTCTTTAGGAAAATGTGCATATGCAATACAACCAAATACTTTGAGATGAGAAACACTATGAATCTTACCAGTCCATGCTTGTTGTAGAACCATGTCCCTCACAATATTTGTTGGACTTCTATTAAAAATATAAATAGCACAAGAAACTGCCTAGGGCCAATACTCGTGAGGAATATTTTTACCTTTCAACATGCTCCTTTCCATCTCCATTATTGTCCTATTCTTTCTCTCTACAACACCATTTTTCTATGGTGTGTAACTAGTAGTAAATTTCTTTTTGATTCCATTATCTCTACAATAATCTAAAAACTCATTTGACTTACTCTCCTCCTTTATCAGATCTCAATACCTTGATAGGTAAACCACTTTGTTTCTCAACACGAGCCCTAAATTCTTTAAATTTTCCAAAAGTTTCATATTTGTATTTAAGAAATTAAACCCATGTCTTTCTACTGAAGTCGTCAATAAATGTTACGAAATAAATACTCCACCTAGTGATGACATTTTCATTGGACCACATATATCTAAATTCACAATTTCTAAAGGTACCCTTTCTCTATATGACATCTCTTTTGGAAAACTTTCTCTATGATGTTTGACCAAGATACAACATTCACATGGACTCAATGATGTTCCAACTATGGGTAAGCCTCTTAATATTTCCTTTCTTTGAAATAAAGATAATCCTTTGAAATTTAGATGACCATACCTCAAGTGCCATATCCATGTTTAATCTTGACTTGTTTCCTTGAAACTTGTTGCAACTTCATTAGTCATATTGCTCTTCATTCAAAGTGGAAACACTCTATTATTTGTCATTTCTACCCTTGTAATCACCATGTTACTAGGAGACATATCAAATATAGTGCACAATTTTTTCTCAAAAATAACTCTATAACCTTTTTGACTAAGCTGCCCCACACTTATAAGATTATGTTTCAAACCAAGTACAAAGTATACATCAGAAAGAGATTTCTTGCCATTCTTTGTTATGACATTGATTGTGCCTTTTCCACTCACTTCCACTATCTCATCATTTCTCAACTTCACTTCTGATTTAATTGATCTATCCAAAATTTCAAAAAACTCTTTATTGCCTATCATATGATTACTGCAACCACTATCTAAAAACTAAAAATCATTTGTGCTCTCTTGAGCTACATTTCAAGTAATGAACAATCTCTCAAAATTACTCTCATTAAAATTTACATTTTTCTTACTCATATTAGCTTATTTTTTTAGACACTCATTTGCAAAATGTCCAAACTTCTTGTAGTAATAATATTGAATATTTGATTTATCATACCTCTGTGATGTCTGGTTGTTATAGCTTCCCCTTAAGTAGGAGTATTGATTTGTTTTTCCTCCTAGATCTGGACTCCTTTCTTCTTTTTGAAAATTATTTATGCCTCTTCCTCTTCCTCTAAATCTAGCATTTCCTCTTCCTCTACCTTTGCCAAATGTCATTTGTGTTTTAAATTCATTCTCTAGTGATAATGTGTGTTAAATTCATTCTCTAGTGATAACTCATCTATAGATAATGTTGTTAAATCCTTAGATTCTTTAATTGCAACCACAAGACTATCAAATTTAATAAGTACACTTCTTAAAATCTTCTCTATAGCCTTTTAATCATTAAGTTCATCACCATTCATCCTTATTTGATTAACAAAATTCATGACACAATTTGAAAACTTCTCTACAGAATCAAAATCCTTCATTTGTAAATTCTCAAATTCTCTTCTAAGTGCTTGCAATTTCACAATCTTTACCTTACTTGTACCTTGATATGAAGTCTCAAGAATATCCCAAGCTTTCTTAGTTATAATAGCTAGCTTAATTTTTCCAAGAACTAAGTCATTTAATGCTTGTCCAATAAGTTGCAAAGCCTTTTTATTCTTTTGCCTATTTTCATCAAGCTTTTTCTTTTGATAAGCATTTAAAGCAGGCTCATCTATAGGCTCAATATAACCATCTAAAATTATATCTAATAACTCATAAGAATCAAATATAAGCTTCATTCTAAAAGCCCAATCATCATATTTCTTTCTAGAAAACATTGGAATTGAAGGTTGAAAACTTTTGGAAGTCATTCTTGATAGAAATTTAAAAAGAGATACACAGATCTACCAAACCTTAAATAAGGTAACAAGATACTTACAGATCTCAACAACACCCTCAAAATAAAGGCATTTACAAGACTTTATATTTCCTTTTCTACTACAATCCTTCTTATGCACGATCCTTCAAACTCTACTTCTTAACTTTGCTCTGATACCACTTTGATGGGTGGGCAGAGGCACACAAAAATGAAATATCAAATGTAATGTGTTACAGCACAACCAAAATTAATTATATTTGATTATTTTTTGATTGTCAAAATGGATACATAACACTCCCTTTTATAGGAAAGTTTACAATATTCTGGAAATATCTGACATTTGCCAACAAGACAATTATCTACAGAGTTCTGGAAACTATTGCAACTAACACAACCTAAACCTAAACCTAAACCTAAAATTCTAGAAACATCTAATGATGGATATGATTAAATAAGTTTTAGAAGTAGAAATTAATATTTCTAATAGAGCCTTGGTGTTAATATAAAATGATCTCTTCCTAAATCACCATCAAAATAAAATAGGTCTTTGATGAATGATGGACTCCAACTAATTATTTAATCTGGATCTAAGTATTATAGAGAATTGGAATTTGGTTCATTCCAATAAAAAATATTTTTTTGAATGGACATATGTTTGTTTTTGGAGTAAAATTAATATATGTATCCCTATTTGTATTCTAATTTGACACACCAAATAGAGGATACCAAACCAATTCCTATTTTTTTATTCCTATACTACAAACAAACAAGGCCTAATAGTATTAACCAATTATTTTATAGGCTATTTGGTTAGTGGAAGGAATATAAAATTTGGAATACATTTTCTATTTTTGGTTTAGTTCATCAACTCCTGGAATAGGGAATAGGAATAAATATTCTTATTTTGCCTCTAAAATGAGCTTACACCCATTCCAAAAAATAGTTGTTATTGGAATAGCCATTCCTATTCCTAATATTCATTCCTATTCTCCATTCTTATGCCTTCAACCAAATGGGCCCTTAGGGTCCATTTGGGTATGGGAATATAAAAATCAGAATAGGAATACTTATTCTCGAATAGAAAATGGGGTTATATATTCCTATTCTTGTTTGGTTCACCCAAAATTTAATGTGGAATTCATGGACTCAAGAATTTATGTTTTCCAAAATTTTAAAAAATAAGAATAGGAATACATAATCCAATTCCACCCATTTAAGTGGACTTGCACTTTGTATGGTCAAGTTTATGAATTGTAGTCTCATTGTACTCATAGAACTTACCAATCTCACTATATGCACAAACTTTAGTGTACTTCATATAATATACACACATGTAGGTGAATTCACTACACCATACATTGCTTCAAACACATCCCTATGGTAGTTCATCATACAAAAACCACTACTCTATCACCTTGACAATCTCCCACTTAATGGAGTACAAAGTTACTCAACATGGCTAACAAGATTCAAGGGGTTTAAGCCCCATGGAGATTCTACACCATTTGAACTTAGCTATGTTAATCAACTTTGTCAATGCATCTGCAAAATTCTCTTAAGTGCCAACCTTTTCTAAATTTACCTTCCCATATTCAACCATGTCATGTACAAAATGATATTCTATGTCAATGTGCTTTTTTCTAGCATGGAAAGTAGGATTATTTTCCAAACATATTTTTGTATGTCTATCACAAAAGATTCAAATTCTTTCTAAATCATAGCCAACATTAGAACACAAGTGCTTAAGCCAAACTACTTCCTGACACTCACAAGTAGATGCCATGTACTCTACCTCAATTGTTGACAATGCAACTACACTTTGTCATTTTCTCATCCAACTGATAGCACTACGATTCATGATGAATACATATCCACTATTGAATCTTCTTTTGCCAATATCCCTAGCCCAATTAGTGTACACATGTATCCTTGAATTCTTTCTCAACTATTTTATCCAATTGAGTTACCTTAAGAGTACAATGTGTATTGTGATGAAACCTTCAAATATCTTAAAACTCTCTTTACAACATTCCAATGTTTCTTACCCAAAATTTTCATAAACCAACTCAATACTCCCACTACTAGTGCAATGTCTAGTTTCAAACTGACCATTGCATACATTAGACAAGCCCAACAACACTTTCATGAGGTACCTACTTCATGTCTTCAATCTCATCCAAAGATTTTCGACTAGATCAGTAATGAAGAGCTTAGTTTCAAGTAATATTGGAACAACTTATTGCTTTCAATTTTTGCCAATCCTATCCCTTCTAATTTCCATCCCCAAAATAAATTTTACTAGTCTTAAATCTTTCATTTAAAATTTTAAGGATAATTGAGATTTTAACTCTAAAATTACTCCCGTACTATTTCCTATAAATAATATATTGTCTACAGAAAGAGAAATAATAAGTATATGATCAACTTCAGCTTTATAATACCCATAGTTTCAAGATTTATATCTCATAAAACCCAAAAAAAATACATATATGTCATACTTTTGATACCACATTTTGGGTGATTGTTTCAAACCATAAGGAGACTTCTTCAACTTACATACCAGATTGTCTTTATATTTTTTTTGCAAAGTACTCTAGTTGGGACATATTTATATCTCTTCTTGAAGATTAGCATGAAGAAACATTGTCATCACATCCATCTTCTCAATTTCAAAGTCATGTGTCCTTGCAAGTGACACCATAAATCTAATGGATGTTAGCTTGGCTAAATGAAACAATATTTCTCCATATTCAATCCCTTCCTTCTAAGAATACCCCTTTGCAACCAATCTTTCCCTATACTTTTCAATCCTTCAATCTAGATCATACTTCTTCTTAAATACCACTTGCATCCCATTAGCTTTCAACCTTGAGGCAAGGGTATGAGATCTCAGGTTCCACTCGTTTCCAAGCATATCATCTCATCCTTCATTACTTCTAACTAGGAATCTAAATTTGGCATATTGACTACTTCTTTTAGAATCTTAGGCTCATCAATATGTGAAAACAGAGCGTAGGCACAATTGACATTCAACATGGAATAATTAAAGCTTTCTAATAAATATCCATACCTATTAGTTTGTCACCTCCCCTGAGTAGTTCTACTCATTTCCCATGGTGAAGCTTCCTAACATTCAACATAGGGTTCCCAGTCCCTTTCTATTGTGATGTGGAGTCTAATCAAATATGGAGGTTTATTTGGCATAGTTTTCTCCCCATATTATTTATATGAGGGTTTAGGGGTAGCACCCCCAAGATTGGGTCAAAGGGCAGCACCCGTGAAGGCAAAAATGACCTTATATTGTAAAAGATGTCGGCTGCTATTTTTCTTGTTGGATGACTTATTCTAACCCTAATTTTGTAAGCGATAAAAAGCTTGTATAAAAAGGCTTAGGGCTAGGTACTTCATAATATAATGGTGAGATTGTAGTTTCTTATAGTGGTATTGAGCTATAAGGGATTTTAGATTGTAATCAATGGATAAAAATAATGTTGGACTTGCTATTGGTGTATATAGCCCAGGGATTGGGTGAACCATGTTAAATCATGGTGTCTTGTGTTCTCTTCTATGCGATCTATTATTTTCTTTAAAAAATTATATTTACATGTAACTATTATTTTTGTTTGAGGTTAATCCTAACAAGTGATATCAGAGCTAGATGGTCATCAAATTTTTTAGCTCAGATTGTCATTTTTTTTCTTATTTTAGCTAGACTATCATTAGTATTTTTTTCCTTTTGCAATCCTCTGCAGGAAGGTCTCACAATTGAGTGGGAGCTATGGAAGATAAGGGTAAGCTAAAGGTTGAGAAGTTTTATGGGCAGAACTTTCAGTTATGGAAGATGCAAATGGAGGATTTATGGAAGCCATTGGAAGGAAAAACAAAGAAATAGAGAACTATGACAAATGAGGACTAAGAGATTTTAGATAGAAAGGCACTTGAAAGCATTCAATTATGCTTGGCACCATCAGTGACATTTAAAATTACAAAAGAAAAGACAATAGAAGAGCTAATGCAAAACCCTAGTGAAAATGTATGAAAAGTTCTCCTCTTCAAACAAGGTATTTCTCATGAAGTGTTTATTTAATATGAAGATGATAGAAGGTGGATCTATTGCAGATCATTTAAATGTGTTTAATACTATTACTAGTCAGTTATCTTCTGTGGGTATTAATTTTGATGAAGAAATTAGGGCTCTCTTGATTTTGTGTTCTTTGCCAGAAAGTTGGAATGGCTTGGTAATGATTGAGTCATTTTCTTTCTAGATCTAATACCCTAAAATTTGATGATGTAATTGGTGTTATTCTAAGTGAGGAAACTCATAGGAAAACCTCAAGTAGATCTACATTAGGAAGTGCTTTGAAGACACAAAGTAGAGGCAAAACGACTGAGAGGGGAAATTATTTTTGAAATCGTGGGAAATCAAGAGGAAATTCAAAGGGGAAGAAGTCTCAATCTAGAGGACTAAGAGATTTCTAGTACTATGGAAAACCATGACATAAGAAGAAAGACTGTTGGACTCAAAAGAACAATGAAGGAGAAAAACCAAAAGGGAACATGAAGGCAAATGTAGTATGTAACAAATCCAAAGAGGATGCTTTGCTTCTTTCTTTAGAGAGTGTTGATGATTCATAGGTTTTAGATTTTGGTGCTTCATTTCATGTTACACCCCATAGAGGTTATTTTATTGATTATGTCCAGGGGAATTTTGAGCTTGTTTATTTTGGGGATAATGAACCTTATCAGATTGTTGGAAAGGGAAAAGTTAAGATTAAGTTACAAAATGAGAATCATTGGCTACTACATGAGGTTAGACATGTTCCAAGGCTTAGTGGAAATTTAATTTTGGTAGGAAAACTTGGTGATGAGGGTTGTGTAGTTACTTTTAATGATAAAAATTGTAATGGTTCAAAAGTTTCTCTTGTAACAAAAAAAGGTATGAAAGTAGGCACCTTATATCTTTGTACAGGTCATATGGTTCCTTCTACTTTGATTGTTTTAGTGAAAAATGAATGTTTAGGAACAATTGTTGTAGTTGAGCTGGGAGAACAAAAAAATGTTGTAGATTTTAATACAACACTATGGCACCATAGAATTGGGTACATGAGTGAGAAATGTATGAAATTACTTCATTCAAAGAAAGTTTTACTAGGTCTAAAATTTGTTCATATATATTTTTGTAAAAATTGTGTATAAAAAACAAAAGAGAGTGAGTTTTGTGAAGACTGGGAAGGAAAAGAAAAGTGAAAGTTTAGAGCTTGTGCATACGGATGTATGGGGACTAGCTCATGTATCTTCCCTTGGTGGCTCTCATTATTATGTTACATTTATTGATGATGCAACAAGAAAAGTATGAGTTAATTTTCTTAAATAGAAATTGGATATATTTCAAACTTTTAAGAAATGGAAATGCTTGGTTGAAAATGAGACTGGAAAGAAATTAAAATGTCTAAGATATAATAATGGTGTTGAGTATTGTAGTCATGAAGTTGAAGATTATTGCTCACTAATGGTATTCATAGACAAAAATCTATTCCAAGGACTCCACAAGAAAATTGCATGGCTAAATGCATGAACAAGACTATAATGGAGTGTGCAAGGAGCATGAGGTTACATGTTGGGTTTCCCTTAAACATGTGGGTAGAGGCTGTCAATATTATTGTACATTTGATTAATAGAGGTTTCTCTACTCCTTTGGACTATGGTATTCTAGAGGAAGCATGGAGTGGTAAGAAGTTAAGTTATTCTTTTCTCAAAACCTTTGGTTGTGAAGCATTTTCTCATATAGATTCTAAAAATACAACCAAGCTAGAGGCTAAGTCAAAGAAATGTGTATTTTTTGGATGACATTGGTGAATTTGGTTATAGGCTTTGAGATTTTGAAAAATTTAAAATTATAATTAGGGATGTCATGGTTAATGAGAAAGTGTTGTACAAAGATTTGTTGCAGCAACATGAGAAGAAAGAAGATTATTATTTAATGTTGGATGATACTTCAAAAGATGATGTTCCAACAATTCTTTGTGATCTGCAACAACCACAACAAAAAATATCACACACCCTCATGAATGTTAGATGGTCAACAAGGCTAAATAGACCTCCAAAAATATTTTCACCTTCTTTGTATTCTATTTTACTTACTGATGTTGGCGAACCTAAATGTTATAATGAAGTTGTGCAGGTGGATAGAAAGATTAAGTGGGAGTCTACAATGAAAGAAGAAATGGACTCTTTGCTGAAAAATAAAACATGGGATTTATGAAAGTTTCCTATAGGTAAAAGGGCTTTATAGAATAAATGGATTTATAAGTTGAAAGAAGAGGATGGAGGTAAGAAATTATTTAAAGCCAAGTTAGTGGTAAAAGGATTTGCATAAGAAAAAGGCATTGAATTTGATGAGATATTTTCTCATGTTGTTAAAATGAGTTCTATTTGCACTATTTTAAGTATTGTGGCTACTAAAGATTTGTATTTGAAGTAGCTTGATGTTAAAACAACCTTTCTTCATGACTATTTGGATGAAGAGATATATATCGGACAACCACAGGGATTTGAGGTCAAAGGTAAGGAGAACTTAGTATGCAAATTGAAGAAAAGTTTATATGGCTTGAAGCAAGCACCTCGACAATGGTATCTAAAATTTGATAGTTTTATGCATGAACATGGATATAGTATGTATCATTTAGATCATTTTGTTTACTTTAAGAGGTTGGATGATGACAATGATATTATTTTATGTTTATATGTTGATGATATGCTTGTAGCTGGGTCTAACATGGATCACACTAAGGGGTTAAAGGAATAGTTAGCACATTCATTTTCTATGAAGCATTTGGGGGAAAAAAAAAAAAATCCTTGGTATGAAGATTTGGAGAGATGGGAAAAATGAAAAATTGGCATTATCTTAGGCTGATTATATTATGAGAGTGTTGCAATGTTCTATATGGAGTGTACTAAAGTTGTCAACACACCTTTACCAGGTCATTTGAAGTTGACTAAGGAGATATGTCTTGTTAGTAAATAGTTTTTCTCAAATGGTTTTGTATTCAAAATAGAGAAAATTGTTGGCATTATGATACATTTTTGTCATTAGTTACAACACTTATTGGATTCTGAATGCTTACCGAGCTCTCACCGGACATTCCTTTGTAAGCCAAGCTTTACCTAGTTCTCAGTGTTTACCGAGTGATCGAGGTGAACAAAGAAGTCAGTGTTTACCGAGTGATCGAGGTGAACAAAGCAGCCAATGTTTACCGAGTGTTTGAGGTAAAGAAAGGAATTAGTTTTGATCGAGTGAAGATGTACTTAGTATTGACCGAGAACTTCGTGATAACCGAGCTCCTGAGGTTATCAAGGAAATTAATTTTATCGAGCTCAGACGGTTATCAAGGAAACTAACTATCACCCAGTCACAAGGTTCTATCAAGTGTTTCCTTTGATCACCGAGCTACAGTTCAGATAGAAGTGTTCACCGAGTGACATCTCTTCTACCGAGTCTCCAGTGGTTACCGAGTTCAGAACTACTCGAAGTGTTTAGTATGGACCGTGCCTTCACTTCTACCGAGTGCATGACGATGCCGAGTAACGCAGTGGACGCCGAATATCAGAAGGACACCGAGTCAATTCAGTGAACCCGAGTTTTTACCTTGGGCCGACTTTGTATAGAGATTTGAACTTGTTGTTTTGGCCGACCTTGCATGTATTGTTTATTTGGATGGTATATATATGCAATGTATTGTATCATTCAAATGTAATGGTAATGAATGAAAATGTGAAAGTGTGAAAGAAATACATGTGTGCGAAAGTATGTGTGCTGAGTTGTGAAGGTATTCAGCAAGGTCAAGTTTTGGAGCAGAAAAGTTTTATCTATCACATCAAGGTGAATTAGAGCATAGCGGATCTTATCAGCAATTAGTTGTAATCAGATCCACTATTTAATTCTAACAGGTGAATCAATTTTTGTAAATCCTTTAACAAGGTAGACTTAAAAGTCTTTTGTAAATCTCCTAACAGAGTGCATACTTTATTGTATGTTTGTAAATCCTCTAACAAGGTGGATCTAGCAATCATTTGTGCTCCTAATAGGGAAGATCACCAAAAGTGGTCATTGTAAGCCTTAACCGGCCAACTTCATATTGCAGTAACGAAGCTTTGTGGGTTTCATCCCCACCCCAGTTTTACTTTCTATTTGGAAGGTTTCTGGGTCACCAAATTTGTGTGTTCAAGTGTTGCAAATGATTTTGTTTCATGCTTACAGTAGGTTACTTGGATGAATGGTGAATATATCAGTATGCAGTTTTATTGTTTGAAATTTAAAAAAGTTACTGATTCACCCCTCCCCTCTCAGTAACTTGTCATATCTTGAATATTTCCAACAAAAATTACATACCAAAAAGTGAATTCCTATAAAGTGCTCAGGAATTCTTTGCTTAAAGTTTCTTCAATAAAACAGGTCCAGCTACCTTTATTGCAAATATTGATTTTTGATCTTTAACCCAACAGAAAGATCTTTTCAAAATACAATCTGCTGACAATGTTGAATCAACTTATTCTACTTCATCAATATAAAATATATTTTAATGCTAAAGAACCACTTGATCTTAACTATCAATATTATCCACATAATTGAAAGTTAAGTAAACAAGCAAGTATATCCAATAAAACTCACTTCTCACAGCTTCTCAAATTTTGAATAGGCAATCTCGAAATGAATGACAAACATAGCAAAAGCTTTTATATAAATAGTATCTTAAAAAACATTGATTCAAAGAAGTAGATAGTAATAACTACCTTCAAAGCTTTTAAGAAAATCAAACTACAAAGTTCTCTTTATGGTTGTTGAAAATTTGAAATGCTATCTTCTTAAAACTTAAGATTTAACCTAAAACAAAACTAGTTTTGTCTATCGGTCTACTGGAGATTAACCCTATGCCATACTAATTATTACATATTTATAAGGCATGGAGTTGAAAATTTACCAAAATTACACTACTAGGAGTAAAATACTCTTTTAGTTAACACAACTATGTTAACTATAATGCAAGAAAAGAAAAACAACAAAAAGAACAACTAAGCGACTATCTATAACTATATATTTCGATTAAGTAGCACCATCTATGCCAATTGCATTTCTTGCCACTTTGTACACTTTGTAAGCAGTTGAAAATGTTGAAATAATAGATTGATGAGGTAGACCAATGTAGGTGAGCCGTTGCATCCAGATTTCTTTTTCCTTCTTCAATTCTACTATCTTTTCCTCATGCATTTCCAAGTGTTTCAGGTTGATTATCAGCATGGCTTCAGTGTGGGCTATGTTCAAAAAAAAATTCTTTGTTGGTGTCTTCTTGTCTTGGAGTTCCTGGAATTTCTTCTGAACATCTTTGATCACTTCCTCAGATTGGACAACAAAGTCTTCTTCTTTACCTATGAAGTGCTTGACAAACCATTTGAGATCTCCCTAAATTATCTAGTGTATGACCTTAAGTTCTTGCAGGGTTTCTCTGATATTAGTTACACCTTGTATTAATGCTTCATTCCTCCATTCAATAAAATCCTTGATTACATACAAGGCTTTCTTGTCTAAACCTCCTACGTGAGATTCAAATTGAAATTTTTGAAGCCCAAACTCTTGGATATCTTCTAGCCATATTACTACCTTTGCCCAATTATTTCTTTCTTTCTCATATCCTTCATTGCTCAATTCTACCTTTTTGGTGATCGCAGAGATTTTTTTTGAAGCTTTATCTAGGAGACTTATATGTTTCACAGTGTCATCTAAAATGCCTTGCACTCATTCCCCTACTATCTTTGTGACTACTTTACACTTTTGCAAGTTATCAAGGGATTGTTGGTTAGTTGCAGGGACACATCAACAATCACTGACATCTTGCTAGTAGGTTTTTCTATAGGATAAAGGATGGCATTGATATAGTGTGCCATACTTTTTATTGTCTCCTTCATCTCTTATTTGTCTTGTCTATCTTTCCATACCCTATGCGTAGTTTTCTTATTGGAGGCTTTGAAGAATTCCATATCCACTTTGCAGTTTCCTTTTCATAAATCAACCTTTAGTATCTGGTAGTCCTGAGGATCTAGGGATTTGTGTGAGCTTTTATTTGGTGGCATGGCTATTTCAGCTAACCAATGCCCTAAGATTTTATCAAGTCTAATCCTCAATTTTGTCCTGGCTTTATTCACCTTAGGTGTTTTTCCCAAGCATTTACTAACCAAATAATCAATTAGCATCGAAAGGGGCACCATGCTCCACTTCCTTTCAAAAAAATTCTCCAACCACTTAGGTGTAACTGGTTCTTTATTGGTGGTAGGGGAGAACTTAGCCAAGGTGAGATTACTCTCCTAGCTCTTAGTATTCACTGGTGACTTATGGGGTTCAGGTACACTATCCCCCATAGGTGGTTCTTCTGCAACCTCAAGATCAACTATCACTATACTCTTGTCTTTGTTTGTTGATGCCTTCTTTGTGCTTGAATGGATCACCCTTTTAGCTTTAGGGGTTTCTATTTGAACTTGAAGTTGATTTTTTTGTGGAATTGCTTTAGCTTCAACTTCAACCAAACCTGCAATAGGACCATGAACATCTTGATTAGTGATAAATTTTTTCTTTTGAGGGGCCTTTTTCCTTTTTGTTTTTGAAAGTTTCCCAGATGGGTCAGGGGTGGCAAAAATTTTTTATTTTATCCAATTTTCAGTCCTAGCCAGTACATCCTTAGTGTGAGATAATACATCATCCTCTTCTCTTCTTGCCCAATCAATTTCAGGAATAGGCATGCATTCAATTTGGTCAATGTAAAATGGGTCAAGCACTTCTTCTGAATCTTCTTCCTTTAGCCCACATGTGTCAAGATCAACATTAAACATATTGATTTTCTCAACTATTAACCTTGACCATAGCCTTTTCCTAAATTCAAACTCATTAGGACAATTTTCCCAGTAGTCTTCTAACTGTGGAATGTGAACAAGAGAGACTACATTTTTAACATTGTTTCTGATGAATCTTGTAATCAAAATCTTCTTGAGGGGAGAAGGGCTTAAAGGAAAAATGGGTCAATGATGCTTTTGTTAACATGGCTTGCTTTAGACTAGGACATCTATAGTGGCCGATTTCAATAAGAAAGAAAATAGAAGAAGACCTCTTAGAAATCTCAAAAGACTCTATCATAGAGACAAATTGTCTACACATTTTAGATAAAACAATAGAGTCTAAGCAGTAACAAGGTAACTTCAATGGGTGACCTGAAAAACCACCCATCCCGAGATATGTGAACCTAGAGAGCTGAATGTAAAAGTAGCTATAGACTTGTATAGCTTGCATTGCTTCCTCAAACAATCTACTATTTTCATTACCTTGAAGCTTGAAGACTAGCCTTCCCAAAAAGACATCATTCACTCTTCTAAACTCGTTACACAAAGCAACTTCTTGAAGATCACTGTAGTATTCGTGAATGGGCATCTCATCTATCCATGGTGAATGTGGAAGGCTTTCCCATTCTTTAGACACTACTAAGACATAAATAAAAAAGGAAGATAGGAAAAATGTACCAAAATTGTTGATGGTCACTAAACCCTTATGTAGATTCTCAACAATTAGGTCAGCCCAGTCAATGAACTTATCCCCTTCAACAATCTTTTGGATGAAGAAATACATCCATATCTCCCAATGAAATGCATGCTCATTTCCCTTATTTTTTTCAATAGAAGCACAATATCTGCAATTTCCTTGATGAAATGTTCAATGGTTAATAGCTTGGGCAACCTTGAACCACCATCTTCTGGTTTTAGGAGCCAAGACTAGGCTACCTTATTGTCATAATTGCTTTTCCTTTCAACATATAGGTGTTCTACCTCCTCAAATGTCCATGGTTCATAGGGTTGTTTGTGAGGGATCCTAAAGGCTAAACAAACATTGGTTCTGTTGATCTTAACTATCACTTCCCCTAGAATTTTCTTGACACACCTTGTGCTAGGGTCATAAGGGTTTGCACATTCAATGACTAGCTCTAGGCATGTAATCGCTATAGGAAATGCAGTGTCTTCAAGCAACCCATTATTAACTAGTATCCAATATATAGGACCTAACTGGGTATTTTTGGCTCTTTCAATGACATCAGTCAATTTTTTATTAACAAGAAATGTGTCACAAATTTTAGGTCAAGATCTAAGGAGACATGGCTTTTCAAATTTGGGCATTTTGGGGTGAAACAATGTCATGGCTTGCTATGGGATGATAGGGTGTAAAAGACACAAATAGAAATATTTCAAAACAAAAGCAAACACAATAATAATTATAGAGGGTAATGGTGGTGCACTTATAGTTTGATAGAGCTTATCCTATAACACATTCTCCCTACAGAATGATGTCGAGATTTCTTTTTGCAAATGGTAGAATGAGTAGTGAAAAGGCTAAGTAATGCATTTAAGGGATAACTTATGAAGGAAATCATAGTAAAGATATGGCAAGTAAATATAATAATTACTATTTGTGTGCCATGCATCATAAAAGACCCTCTGAGTGATTTTTTATAAATGCCCATCAAATCCACACACCTATTGATGCTCCATCTAATCATGAAATGACAAATTTTCCTTTTTGCCAAATCTTGCCATATCAAGACACATGCCATCTCAATATTCTCATTTATTATCTCACATGCCTTAGAAAATGTCTTTATTGGGGTCCACTTCACCTTTCTATTTCAAAGATTGAATGCTTGCATGAAAACATAATGTTAGTATACAAAAGTGATATTGAAGTTGAAGTTGAAGTTGAAGTTTGATATGATTAGGCTTCAACTTCGGCTTTGACTTCATCATGACTAACGTGAGTAGTGAATGTGGATGTTGTCACATGAAAGACAATAGGGAGTGTGAACTTGAACTTGAAGTTAATTGAAATTTCAAGTTCAACTTCACGATTAAGAAATGACTCACAACTGAAATGCCTTAGGACACAAGAAAAATATGAGTATGGAAACATGTCCAAAGACATAAGAAGATGAGGATAAGATGTCTAAGGTACCTTATGCTTTAGTTGTAGAAAGCTTGATGTATGTTATGGTATGTATGAGGCTAGATATTGCACATGCAATTTGAGTTGTTAGCAGGTATATGAGTCATCCAAGAATCAAGCATTGGTATGCACTTAAATAGATTCTCAAATATTAGAGAGGAATGTCTAGTAAGTATTTATGTTTTGGGGGCTCTATTACTAATTTTTAGGGCTACGTTGACTCGGATTTGGTAGGGGATATTGATACCAAGTGGAGTACTATAGGTTATGTATTTACTGTTAGTGGAGCAGTAGTGAGTTGGGTTTCTAGGTTGCAGAAGGTTAAGGCTTTATCCACTACAGAGGTAGAGTATGTTGCTACAATACAGCTAGCCAAGGAGATGATATGACTTTAGTCTTTCATGGAATAATTAGGACACTCATAGAGGGATAATTATTTGTTCATGGATAGCTAGAGTGCGATTCATCTTGCAATGAATTCAGCTCTACATTCAAAGACAAAACACAAATAGTTGTGTGCCATTTCATTTAGTCAATTTTGGATGATGGTCAGTTAGAACTAGAGAAGATACATATAGAAGATAATCCAGTAGATATATTTACCAAGGTAGTAACAAGGGAGAAGCTGAACTCCTCTTTAGCTTCAGTTGGTCTTCTAGACTAAACAAAAAATAATAATAGTAGAGTCCAAGGTGGTTTGATATTCCAGTGGGACCTACAAGTTTAGTATTGCTATGATTAGTCTCCAAGTGGGAGGTTATTGTTGTGGAGTCTGACTAGTCTCCAAAAAGGAGACTATTATGATATGAAGCCTAACCAAACTTAGAGGTTTATTTGGTGCAATTTTCTCCCCATATTATTTCCACGATGGTTTGGGGGGCAGTACCCCCAAGACAGGGTCAAGGAGAAGCACCCCTATGGGGTCCTAGGGTAGCACCCCAGGTACGCTCCCTATTGCAGTACATAGTGGGATTTAGGGACAACACCCCTATAGGGTTTTCAGGAGCTCCATGTTGAAGTACATAGTGGGATCGAGGGGCAATGCCCCTACAGGGTTTTCAAGGGTGAACTAAGGGATTGGGTGAACAACATTAAATTCTAGTGTCTTGTGTTCTCTTCTGTGTGATCTATTATTTTCTAATATTGGTTATATTTGCATGTAACTATTTTTTTGTCTAAGGTTAATCCTAATATTTTCTTCTTCACTTGTATGGCTGCTCGATTTCTCCTAATCCTCATTCTATAGTTCATTTGGAGTCCAAAATACCTCCCTTTAAGAAGTTAAAGGGATTTCAATTGCTTCCTTTTGTTTTCATTCTTCTCTAGTTTCGCTAGTGACACAAGTTTCATCTCATGAAATATAACACTCATGTTGTATAACACCTTTTCAATGAGAGGATTCCATAATTTGTACCCCTTCACACCAATGTCATACCTAATGAAGTTACATTTTACCACTCTTTTGTCCAACAAGGACCTACTCACTTCTAGTACATGAGCATACTCTTTACAATCAAAGGTGTACAAATGTCTTAACAAGGGCTTCTTACAAAACTATGCATCCATAGGTGTTTTATTAACTAGCACTTTTGTAGGAAAATGTTTTGACAAGTAACATGTTATACCCATTCTTTCAAACCAAAACTTCTACTCTAGTCTGCCACTTCCCAACATGCTCCTTGGTCTATCTATTAATGATTAATCCATCCTTTATGCTACTCCATTCTGTTGTGAAGTATAAGGTGGCATATTATGCCTCTTAATTTTATTATCTACAATGAATTGATCAAAATATTCATTGCAAAATTCTCCACTATTATCCATCCTTAAATATTTAACCTTTCCCCTAGCCTAATTTTCAACAAGGCTTTTAAATTCCTTAAACTGACTGAACAATTCTAATTTATTTCTCAAAAAATAGGTGGATGTTCTTCTTGAATAAACATCTATAAATGATACATATATCTTGAATTAAACAAAGAAGGAACATCCATAGACCAATTATATTAGAGTAAATATTGTCTAGCAAACTAGAATCTTTTTTAGAATTGGAATAAAACTTAACATAATTTTTCTTTCCATAGATACAATGTCCGCAAAAATCAAATTCAAGGTTACAATCAACCAACCCCTCAACTAGGGTTTTATTCTTCAAGGTTTTTAAACCTTTCTTTCCAATATGGCCATATGATGCTATAGTATTTTTTTCTTAGTAGGAAGTTTAACTTCCACATCATTTACACCATATGTTTCCATATGAGATTTTGTAGACTTGACAGAGACAGTATTACAATACACAAGTTTGGCATCTAACTTATATAGTCTTTGAAGATGTTCATCCTTAGCTAAAATAATAGAATCCCTAGTCATCTTCCAATCACCATGGAAAAATGTTACCTGGACTCCAACATCATTGAGCTTGCTAATAAAAATTAAGTTTCAAGCCAAACTAGGTATATGAAGTACTTCATCAATTCCCTTTGCTCTACCATCTGGGAGCTAGATTTTGACTCTTCCTCTTCAAACATTCTCCAATGTGGAATCACATGCCAAAAACACATTTATGTCATCATACAATTCATACTTTGACAACCACTCTTTATGAGACATCATGTGGAATGATGCTCTTGAATCCACCAACCATACATTGTTGGACACAAGCACTACCAAGTTTACTATGGAGGCATCAACATAACTCTAAGAAGACTCAATATCAAAGATGCATTTATTCTTCTTCTTTTTCTCCTCCTTGCAATGTTTTTAGATATGACCTTTTTGTATACACTTCCAACACTTCACATTGGACTTCTTTCTAGGAGTGGTGGATTACTCTTAAGACTTTGACTTCATCTCCTTCTTCTTGCATTTGTCCTTGGATTTTCCTTGTACAATGAGAGCTTCTTTGGCCACTTCAGAGGACTTCCTTGAGATCTCCTTTAACAAAACTACATAAACTACTTCATCCATTTTAAACTTCATAGTCATGCTCCCAATGGCCATTACCATGTGAACTCATGAATCAAGCAAAAAGCATGCCAATAACATGCATTGCTCTTCTTCACTAATGAAGATGCAAATAGATTTAACCTATGTAATCATATATTGAATGATTTTAGATGATCTACCATAGTCATTCCTCTGTCCATCTTCATGGAGTACAATTTGTTTCTCGAGAAAAGCTTGTTTACCAAGGATTTTCCTTGATAAATGTCTCCCAACTTCTTCCACATTGAATGTGTGGTTTTCTCTTCATGGACATTCAATAAAATTAAATTTACAAGACTTAATCTTATCAGTCCTCTAGCCTTCTAATTTTCTTGATCCCAATCTTCTTGCTTTGCACTTGAAACTCTATTGCCAAACATAGCAAAGGGTGATAATGTTATTAATAATTATTGCTATTATAATATTTGTAACTATATTATTTTTATGGAATATACATAAGTTATGGTTGATCATAATAGTCAACACTTTAGATAGATAGTCAAGTAGGGCTTTAATGGATAATTAGTAGCCCTGGACACCAAGTTCCATTGGTATTTTTATCATCTTCACTAGTGTCAATAATATTACTTCTACTAGAGCCATATTGTTAGAAATATAATCAATATTGCTAGATATGAAACAAATGGTATTTTTTACTTTAATAAGATTACTTTAGTTAACAAAATGAAGGCCATTGACTACTCTTTGACTTATCCCTAGACACCAAGTTCCATTGATATTTTTATCATCTTCACTAGTGTCAATAATATTACTTCTACTAGAGCCATATTGTTAGAAATATAATCAATATTGCTAGATATGAAGCAAATGGTATTTTTTACTCTAATAAGATTACTTTAGTTAACAAAATGATTATGCTCTCATTTAGATCATAGTAGGCAATATTATCATCAATCATATTAGTAACATTTATAATTGTATTAATGTTGAGCTCAATACGTGTATTTTATAATGATCAACTTAATTAAATTGAGTTTTTTCTAACAACAGATACTTTAAACCCAACATGGTATTATTAGGGACCATAACGATTTTCCTATTGTTACTACTATTTTTATTTTTTTTAAACATAATTTGACCTTAATAATGCACGTAGAACATCTACTACAACCATATTTACTTATTTGTGATGATATATCTATCATTTAAACCAATTGGTATTGGCAACCTATCATGGGTTAATCTATTTGAAGATATATTCATTCATTCAAGTATGATTACTAATTGATAGCATCATTATCAAGTTTAACATTATCACAAATTGAAATAGTTAGATTTTGATAACATTTTATTTCTTACTCTCTTGCATCCTCAAGATGTTAAATATTAATGATGAAAAACTATTACACAATAGAGCTCATAAAAAGGAATACATTGATATAGATTATAGAAACATAATATTGCTCACCAATAACTCTTACGATACTCTTTACTTTAGCAGATGAAACATCCCATCTAAGCTTCTTAAAATATTAATATCACTCTAGCTTATAAAATTATATTATTATTATAATTTTATAGAACAATAAAACATTGTACAATAATTACTCTTCTATGCTTATAATATTGCTATTAGGATTTAGCTATGTAGTTTTTAAGTCAAACTCATTGACCCATATTTCATGAGTAGTGATTCAACATCAATCCATCTCTCATAAGAATAAATAGAACACTTAGCACTCATTGAATCTAGGTGATGCTCACAAAAATTATCTCCTATTTATTATTAAGAATTGTGTCTCAACCTTGCAAGATTTTTCTAGAAAATTGTAAAAAATTCTAGAATTTGTTTGTGGAAGTTTTCCACATGTTTATGAGTTGGAAAAAGGTGTATGAGTTGTTAAAAATGTGTTTGGTCTCTAGAACAATATAGAAGTGCTATTTTTAGAGTGTAAACAACTTATTATATGACTTTTATGGGGGTCTAAACTAGAGGACAAAATTATGGACGAAAATGGTATTCTTGGAATTACAAATGACAAGTGGGTAACATGTGGCATGGTTGTTTTGCCCATGGTTTTGGCCCATGGTTTTGTAAGACCACAAATGGTTTCCAAGTGGAAAATCACTATAAAAGGAGGGCTTGGGGAGGTGTTTGAACCATCAAGTTTAGTTTGCAAGACTAGTACTAGAACGAGTCTCTCTAAGTTTGAGTCCAATTTTCAGTTGTGGTGATGTGCTCTTGTAAGAACTTGCATTTCAAGTGTATTGTAATCTTCTTGATTTAAGAATACATTGTGTGGGTTTTGGAGGGTGCGCTTTTTCTCTCAGAAGGGTTTCCCTACGATAATCATTGTGTTATGTGTTCATTGTTATTTTGATTATATTGTTATGCATTTTGAGATCTCTACAATAGTTAGTTGAATTTACATAATCGTCCCCTCAAAGATTGGTGTAGCAAGTGATTCTATGCACCTTTTCTTCCTTACAAGTGGTATTAGAACTTGCCTAGTCTTGGTTCTATTTGTTGGGTATAGGGTTTTTTGAGCTAATCAAAGTTTGAGTGGAAGCTTGTGCTGAGGTTTTTATTTCTATGTTGCAGGATTGCAAAGATGGCAAGCACATTAGGGAGGATTGATGTAGACAAGTTTTTTGGCACAAACTTTAAAACGTGGAAGCTAAAGATGGAAGATTTATTGGTTGATCGAGATCTATGGGATGCAATTGATGAAAAAAGTTGAGGCCCACAGATCCAACTTTAGCCATAGAATATGATGTGAGAGATAGAAAACCTAAAAGTCTCATAAGATTGTGTCTTGTAGACTCTATACTGATAAATGTCCATGAAGAACCTACCATAAAGAAGCTAAGTGAGATCTATCAAGCAAAATCACTTATGAACAAGATTTTCTTGAGGAAGAAGTTGTATTCCTTGAGAATGGAAGAAGGTGGATAGATTTTTTAGCATCTTGATAGTTTTAATATGTTTGTGACTCAATTGACCTCAATTGGGGTGTAGATGAATGAAGAAGAAAGGTACCAAATATTGCTATGTTCATTGCCAAACTCATGGGACAGCCTTGTCATGGCCATAGGGAGTACTTAGGTCATCTTGAAGAGGGAGGATGTTGTTGGTTCTTTACTTTCTGAAGAGATGAGAAGGAAGGTCTCTTTGAATGCCAAAGAGACTTTGAGTGTTTGAGGAAGATCAAAGGAAAGAGGGAAGAATGAGAAGTAGCATGGTCAATCTAAGTCCAAGAATAAGAGGAGATCAAAATCTCGTAGTAAGTCCAAGGTGATCTCTTAGAATTGTGGCAAACCTGGACACTTCCGAAAGGATTACAAAGATGAAAAGAAAAAGAAGAAGAAGAAGAAAGATTCTAATTCTGAGTCTAAGAAGGAATATGGAGATGCTTTCAGTGCAGCCTTGGCCACTCATGTAGGTGACAATGCATGGTTCATAGACTCAGGTGCATTTTTTCACATGACTTCTACTAGAAATTGGTAAAAATATGTATTGAGTTTGGAATTTGTGCAATCCAAATATGATCACTATATATATTACAAGTCTAATGGTGATTATTTCCTAGTTATTGCCTTATATGCTGATGACATGTTGTTTATTGGCAAAGGAAAAAGTTTGATAGCAAAATTAAAATCTTAGGTCTTAGCAAAGTTTGAAATGAAAGATCTTGGTGCAGCAAGGTACATTTTGGAAATTGATATTATAAGATATAGAAAAAATAGAAAGTTTTGGCTAGGATAGAGTAAGTATGTTGGTACTATTCTGAGAAGATTCAATATGCAAGATTCTAGGTTGTTGATTGTTCCTATTACTATGAGAACAAAGCTTTCTATCTCACAGGGTCCTTCATCCCCATTGGAGATGGAAGAGATGAGTTGAGTACTGTATCAGAGTGTTGTTGAAAGTTTGATATATTCTATGGTCTGTACAAGGCTAGACATTGCCAAAGCAGTGGCAGTACTTTCCCATTATATGTCTAATCTAGGAAGAGCACATTGGGATGCAGTAAATAGAGTTTTCAAATAATTGCGGAGTACTTTAGAGTACTCTATATGTTTTCATGGAACAAGATATGAGCATTCCCTAGATATTTGAGGCTATGTGGATTCAAAATGGGTTAGTGATGTTGATAGTAGAGGATCCACTAGTGCATATGTGTTTACATTATTTGATAGTACAATTAGTTGGATGAGCAAGTGACAAGCTATGGTCATTTTTTACACTACAAAAGTAGAGTATATGGAAACTACTCATGCCCACAAGGAAGCCATCTGGCTTAAGAGACTATGTTCAGATATAGAGTTCAAATAGGGTATAGTGTCAATTTATAGTGACAGTTAGAGTACAATCTGCCTAGTGAAGAACCTGGCATTTCATGCAAGGACCAAGTGCATTGATGTATAATATCATTTTGTGAGAGATATGGTTGAGGATGACAAGGTGAAGCTAGAAAAGGTAGAGACTTTGGTGAATGTTGTTGATGTAATAACTAAGCCCGTGAGTAAATAGAAATTTAGATGGTGTTCAAAGTCTATGGGCCTCTTAGCCCCTAGCAATTAAGTTCATGACACTATGGATCCCATGACTCTTGAAAGGTGTTTGACAAGTGGGAGAATGCTGAGAATTGTGTCTCAACCTTGCAAGATTTTTTTAGAAAATTGTAGAAAATTCTAGAATTTGTTTGTGGAAGTTTTCCACATGTTTATGAGTTGGAAAAAGGTGTCTTAGTTGTTAAAAATGTGTCTAGTCCCTAGAAAAATTTAGAAGGGCTATTTTTAGAGTGTAAACAACTTATTATATGATTTTTATGGGGGTCTAATCTAGAGGACAAAATTATGGATGAAAATGGTATTCTTGGAATTACAAATGACAAGTGGGTAACATGTAGTATGATTGTTTTGCCCATGGTTCTGGCCCATGGTTTTGTAAGACCGCAAATGGTTTCCAAGTGGAAAATTAGTTTGAAAAGAGGCTTGGGGAGGTGTTTGAGTCATCAAGTTTAGTTTGCAAGACTAGTGCTAGAAGGAGTCTTTTTGAATTTGAGTTTGAGTTTGAGTTATGGTGATGTGCTCTTGTAAGAACTTGTCTTGCAAGTGTATTGTAATCTTCTTGATTTGAGAATACATTGTGCAGGTTTTGAAGGGAGGGATTTTTCTCCTAGAAGGGTTTCCCCATGGTAATCATTGTGTTATGCATTCATTGTTATTTTGATTATATTGTTATGCATTTTGAGATCTTTGCAATAGTTAGTTGAATTTGCATAATCGTCATCTCAAAGATTTGTGTAGGAAGTGATTCCACACACCTTTGCTTCCTTACATTTATCAATTTCTATGCTTGTTAAAATATTGAATGTCTATTATTTTTTTGTTAAGATTGACTCTAGCAAAATCTGTAATATTCAATATAAATTTGTTGTTAGGATTGACTCTACCAATGTCCATAATGGTTTTTTTGGTGTTATGTGACATATGATTAATAACACCCATTTTAAAAATCTTCTAATCAATGTTTGGAAACTTAAGTTCATAATTTTATGGTACAATTTGTTTTAATGAGGAATAGAGTGTAAAAAGAGGTGTTTATGATAATTAGAGAATATGTAAGAGTGTTTAATGAATTATTCTCCTTATGTAATATATTATAGCTATGCTGAAGTTCCATTAAATGGGTTTAATTCTTTTAGGGTGTTTACTTTTAATTATGTTTCCTACATACCATTGAGTTATCAATAGAGACTAGTTATTTTGAATTCTAGTTTTAGGACCCATTTGGCTATGGGAATATGAATAGGGGAATAGGAATAGCTATTCTAGAATACTTATTCTAGAATAGAAAATGGGAGTACATATTCAGATTCTCTATTTGGTTCAGCAAAAATTTGATGGGGAATTCATGGACCCAAAAATCTATGCCTTCTAAAATAAATAAAACTGGAATAGGAATATGTATTCCAATTCCACCTATTTGGGTGGAATTGCAAAACATCATTTATGGGCTAAAATTGGAATATGTATTCCTATTTTATTTTGTATTCCAATTGCAATTTGGTGCATCCAAACAAAGAATTCAAAATTTTAAGAATTCACATATGCCTATTTTACTTGTATTCTCGTTGCCAAATGAGCGCTTTATTATCAAGCCAATTATTGAAAACAAATAATCAAAACTAATGTGGTTGTAGTGCAACTGGAATTTGCACATTAATTTATTCTATTGTATAAATGCACAATATTGATAAATGATCTTGAGAAAGAAAGAGGAAAATTTTATTCTATTTTATAGATCTTGTAATTATGCTACAAAATGACTATGAATGAATCATTTGTTTATTAAATATAAACTGTGTATTGCTTGCATGCTTAAAGAGTAGCACAAGTTTTTGTGTTGCTTAGCTTTACAATTCACCTTATTAATTGTCTATTGATAATGTGTTACATTTCTTGAATTACTATGACATGGTTAAAAATTGTAATAAATTATTAGTCACTACGTGAGTTATTGAACCACATGAATATTAATTGCGTATAAGATGAAACTCTAATTTTTAAGCAAATAGGCTTCACTCCTTGGGAAACCTTGACCAATTTGTTTGGATGTTCTAGTGGTCTTATGCTAGGAAAAGGACCCACCGAAAAAATCTACCATGAATGCAAAAAATGGTGCATAAAAAAGAATGTTGATAGTGGATACGTGGAGAGCCTTCAAGATAGGCACAATATCCTCAGTCAAATTGAGGTAAATAAGGTAGAGTAGAAGGAATGTATCTTAGATCAATAATGCTCTCTACTGAGTTTATTTACACATGCATGAAAACATGATTGACACTGCGATCATGGAAATGACCTTATATATATATATATATATATATATATATATATATATATATATATATATATATATATATATATATATATATATATATATATATATATATATATATATATATATATATATATATATATGTCCCAATGCATATTCCCTTCACCACTTCTCTCTGGTTGCATTGTCATAAACACATTGTTAGCAAGTCTACTTTGTCCCCCCAATTACATTCACCACATCAGTAGTTACAATTTCTTCTTACTCTTCATGATTATGATTGATTTTATTTCGAGTTCCACTATGATTCATTCAACTAGGTTCAAAAAAAGTTAGTTATTTTGTTTGTGTGTTGCATACAAGCCATTTAATTAGTGAGGTTTCTCTCTGCCTGAAATATATGTCTTACTTGATAATCATTTTAATTACAAACTTGTTTTTCTTTCCCATTTTGGTTTTTCTTTGGAATAGTGATATTATAGATTTTTCCTAATAGTTATTAGTTGCTGAACATTCTTGGTAAAAACTATGGCCATTTATGGGTAATCGAGGTTTTGTTCCTTCTAACAATTGCTACAATTACTTTGAATGCAATTTACTTTTCTTAGGAGTGTGCCAAATCTCCTAGGAATTAATAAAGACATTCCTTGTTCTCAATCCACTTGAATTCATTAACACAAAAAGTAGATTTTTGAACTGAAGCTAGAGAGCCACAGACACAAAGTTCACATGGGGATTTAGAAGGTGTCTTTGTGCTTGCATAAATATGGACATCTCCATGATTAATGTGAGAGATCATGATGTTCAATAAAAGTTGTATCTTACAAGCTACACCATATTTATGAAGTAGTTTTTTTTTAATATTGGGAGCTATTTCTAATTTCTAAAATCAATCTAGAATTTCTCAATTTGATTAAAAATATCCTTGATTTCCACAGTTTCACAACAAAGCTAACATTGTTAAACTCATTTTTCATTGAAATTTATTGTTTTTCTATGCACCTACCATCTCATATTTGTACAGCCTTCACATGATAATTTTTGTAGTAGATTTATTGTAATTTTTTTAGTAGAGAATTGGTGTGGTATAAGTTTGAGGCTACCATTTTTTTTGGTGAATTTAATTTTTAGGTTTCATGTTATTTTTCTTGACATTTAGGTCAATTTGTCTATCACTAACTCAACACTTAGTCAAATAGCTGCATTGCTACATATCTCTATAGTTACTACTAAGCTTATCATTCATCCTATAGTGTTAACCAAGTGTTCCAATTTCTCTTCAGCATCTGAGTCAATTTATAGTGTTTGCCAAGCAACATAGTGTTTGTCGAGCTTCAAAGATTGTACAGTGCAAACTAAGTGTAGTAGAGGCTACTGGTCTATTAGTAGAAGTGTTAGTTTGTGGTGATTGATCAAGAATGTATTATACCGAGAAAAAAAATTGGGTTGTGGTAGACATTATGGCCAACATATGGCTGACATGTTGTAACCCTAAAGTGGCATAAAATACTTGTATAAAAGGTCCTAGGGTTAGGTATTTTTATTATGCTATGATGTGAAATTGCTTCTTGCAACAGTTTTGAGCTATAAGGGATTACTAATTGTAATCAGGTTGTAATCACTAGATCATAATATATTAGACTTGTTGTTTGGTGGGCATAGCCCAAGGATTGGGTGAACCACACTAAATCTTGGTGCCTTGTGTTCTTTTCTATCTGATCTATTATTTTTTGTTATTTGTTATATTTGCATATAATTGTTATTTCTATCTATGGTTTAATCCTAACAAGAAGTGAAGAAAATTGTAGTGTTAACCAAGCTCTGGTATGTTAACCAAGTTCTACTATATCTACTGAGCTTACAATGTGAATCTAGTGTTGACTGGGTCATGCAGTGTAAATCGAGTGATTCAGTAGCTACTAAGTTTCTCAGTGTTCACCGAGTCACATAGTGCTAACTAAGTTTGAGCTACTTGGAAATGATTAGTATGGTCTAAGATTCAAGTTCAACTGAGTGCCAAAGATTTATGAGTATTGATAGTGTTTTCCATGTATCAGAACATCACCAAGTTTGTCTTCAGAATCCAAGTTCCAAGAGTTGGGCCAACTTCATGAATTATGATGAAATTAGTATTGTAACTGATTCCAATAAGTTACTACTTGGATTGGTATTTATGTAATTAAAAGAGTACTATGATGTACATGAGTGCAAATTGAAGAAGGCTACAAGTAGTATAAGGGACATCAGAGATTTATCCATCACAGTTAGGTGATCATTGTAATACAAGGAATCTCATTCAACAAATTAGAGTTGCAGATCAAAGATCAGCTATTGGTTCATCCTAACAGGTGCATTAGTCAAATCCTTTAACAGCGTAGACTTAAAGTTTTCTTTTGCTAAATCTCCTAACTGAGTGCATACTTCATTGTATGTTAGTAAATCCTTTAATAGGGTGGACATTGCAGTCCTTATTTCTCCTAATAGAGCAGATCACCAGAAGTGTCAATTGTAAGCCTTAAAAAGTTAACTTTATACTACAATGCCAAAGTTTGTGGGTATCATCTACACCCAAGTTTTGCTTTCTAACTGGAAGGTTTCTATGTCACCATATCTTGTGTCAAAGTGTTATTAATATTTAATTATTTTCATTCTTCATGCATGCAATTAGATCATAATATTATATGAAGGATTAATTGGTGAAGTAAGATAAAGTTGTATTGGTTCTTGATTCACCCCTCCCCTCTCAATAACCTAGCCTAAATTATATTTCCAACAATTGGTATCAGAGGATTTGGTTCTCAGGTATATGCAGGATCATGGTGTGCCAAAAAGTGGTGATGGCAAAAAATTAGAGTTTGAAAATGTCTAAAACCATTTCGAATACCCAATAACTGTCAGTGTTATTTGAAAAAAAAACACAACCCGCAAGTTGTGTTTTCACAGTCATATATCAAGTTTGTTGCATGGATATCTATTTTTCAATTAGATACACGATAAAAGGTTAGTTTTCTTTTTGTTTTTAATCAATTTTAGTATAAATTTAATAAATTTTATCATAAATTTGTTATTTTTAGTTGAATTTGATAGAATTTACAGTTTTTTGATAGAAATTGTTAAAATATAGGTTTTTTTAATATAAATTATGGCTGATCAAAATTATGACACTGAGGCAAGGAATATTGTTCCTCATAACCCCCTACCAAATGATCTAGTGCCCTAGAGAAATCATCCACCAAATGATCCTTTACCCCCTCAAAACTGTCCTTGAATCAAGGATTTTATAATTCAAAATCTCATCGAATTGAGGGCTTTTCGAATAACATATAATAATGTACTTGCATTGGCTCCTATGTTATCCATGTTAAACACCATAGTGGATAACATAGAAACCCTTACCAACGAACAAAATGTAGCTCTTCGTTGGCATGATGAAATACATGAGATTTTTGATGATGGCTTGGACTATGATGAGGTTGTAGCCCTTAATATAAGCAAAGATGATTTGGCTGGGCTTTTTGTGAACCCAAAAACTAGTTTACCAATTGAAAGCAAAAAACCCAAACTATCAATTAAATGGTGTAGAAATTATGCCATACATGCAAACTTTTGGGATCATTGGTGGATGCCTTTTTATATCCCTCCACATAGAAATTTATAGGTGCCATTTTATTTACTTAGAAAATTGTATGTAGAATTTTTGTTGGGCCTCAAGGTGAACTATTGGAGCATGAAGCCCAACATGGGTGTAGGTGGAGGAGCTCCTCAGAATAGACCCTCTTCCTGGCAGAAGAAAGCTAGCACTTTTGTCCCCCCTATTGATGTCTCCCTACCTCCTGGAGTGCAACATCCTAATATTATTGTAGTGGCTAGCTCTCAGACCATTAGAGCCATTCATAGACTAAATAGCCTATTGATATATCAGTTTAGGTCAATCCTACCTACCCATGTTGATGATGTTGGTGTCAATTCATCATCACCTAGCTCGTCACACATTTGTGTGCCTCACACTTGCATTATGTGCAAGAATATATTCCTGGGTCCCATAGGTGATCTTCTTGAGTATTATTTTGTATTAGATGAGGATACACTAGACACATGTGTAGAAGCTACAAACCCTAATGCAAGAGAGGAGGGGAATGCAGAGGCATGGACTCCTTCTATGTCAGTATGTGTTTACATTTTTTGGTTATGACATGAAATTTAAAGTTAATTTTTATAATAGAGTAATTTTAATTTTTAATCCATACTGACTTATGCATGTATGTGATCTTCATTCATGTTTAGTTGATGACCAAGGAGGAGTTGAGATGGGTTGATGATGCCACGCTCTTGGCTATTTCATTTGGCTTTGTGACATCTATGGTACATTATGTTGTATTCTCATTATTTTTTCTATTTGATATTGTAGGCATATATGGTTTCTAATCTTTCTTTTATCTTGCAAGTACCACTTGTCCCTAGGGGAAAAAGTGTGGGGGATGAACTAGCACTCATCGATAAAGGAAAGGTAATTAGGTGCTTTCTATTTGATTAAATATCGATGCATTCTTGTAAAATGTTCGTGGTAATGAAATTTAATTACATTATTTATTATATATAGGGTTTGGCTACTAGTGATGAGCCCATACAAATTTTGTGTTGTAGATGCTCAGGCATTTCCATTCACACCGAGAGCCCCATTGTATGTATAAGTATCTTTTTTTTTTTTAACCTTATTTCATAAATAAATTCAAAACTGATTTTTGTGATATTCAGAACTACTATTTTGTATCTCATAGGAAACTCCTAGTGCACACAAGGTTTCATAGAGAGTTTTGTATCTTTGATTATGCAGCCACTATATCCTAAGGAGAAGCCTACACTAGTAAGTTGTAGTTTGAATTCTTGATTAAATATGTTATAAATTTAGCATGCTATGAATTATAATGTTATAGTTTAAGTTGTAGATTCATTTGACAAATATATTTGAACACACACACGCCACAATCAACAAGGTATAAGCATTGCTGAGGGCATACGAGAGAACTCCTGACCGGTGTAGGAGGTCAATGAGAGAGGTATTTATTATGAAATTTTAATAGTATAAATCTTTATTAAAAAATATTTCATTATGCATTTGAGTAATTCAATGTTAGATACAAAGAATCATATAAATTTAGTAGTCTAACTTTGGGTTTTCCTTTTTTGTTTATGTAGGAGGCATCTGATCCACCTAGTGCAATGAAGAGGCTGCATTTTGATCATCCACCAGCACCCTAGGATAGTATAGTTGTCATAGGATGCATCATGAGACATTTTGAGATGGCATATGCCACATTGTTTATAGAAACATTGATATTATACACATTTTGATGGCATTATCAGCCACATTTTGTATATGGATCTATGTATTTTGATATATATTTGTGTACTTTGTCTATGGATACATGATCTTTGATATATATTTGTGTAATTTTTCTATGGATACATGTATTTTGATATATATTTTTGTCATTTATGTGCACAATGATATACATATTAATTTAGTATCTAGTATTGTTTAATTTATCATGGATTATGTGTATTGTTCATGTTTATGGAATATCATTAATTTTGACCAGGTTTGTTATATTCAATTCAAATGAAATAATTTGTGAATAACATGTTAACAACCATTATTATCAAATTTGGATGCAATGTTTAATTTGAAGTGCTATCATGGCATAAACACACTTGTTAACCTCCTCCACAAGGTTCACATAACCCATACTGATCCACTTTAAAAAACTAGCTTCATTAATGCATGCTATCATTTCACACCTTATATAGGTGTTTCCAACCTTTTATGGTCATGCTCAAACCCCTATCAAACTCTTTGCACTCATTTTCACTTTGCAAGAAAAAGTTGCAAAAGTTGCAAAATTAAAATTTTGCAACTTTTGCAATTTTGAACAATTTTTTTAATAACTTTAAATTCTTAATTAGACAAGTTTACAAAAATTGGTAAGGGGTTATCAATAGCTCTTACGAGATCTAAGTTACGAATCTTGAAAGATTGACCTCGAAACACACTTAGAGCACCTTAGAATCTCCTCGGTACGGGGTGGCCATGAATGATGGATGGTCTTTGTGGCTGGAAAAAGGGTGTCAATAGGGTTTACCCACCCATTTGGAGCTAATGGTGTTGATGATTCAAAGTCAAGATCAGCGGTTTCAAAGTTACACTATGGTGCACTTATGAACTAAGGCACACTACAAGTTTTGGCATTGAGCAAGATCATTGTGTCGAATCCAAAAAGAATGTGATCTCTTGAAAATGAGATAGGTTAGTTTAGGCCTCAACATTAGCATCCTATAGAATTTTATATTTCATCGATACCCCTCACGAGCTCTAAATTATGACCCTCAAAAGATCAACCTTGAAATGCACTTAGAGCACCTTGGAGACTACTCGGTATGGGGTTGCCGCAGATGGTGGATGGTCTTCATGGCTGGAACAAGGGTGTCACTAGGGTTCACCCACCCATCTATACCTAATGGCACTAACAATTTGATCCCAAGATCAGCAGCTTCAAAGTTACACTATGGTGCACCTATGAACTGAGATACATTACAAGTATTTGCATCAAGGGAGATCACTGTGCCGAATCTAAAAGGAATGTGATCTCTCAAAAATGAGATAGGTTATTTTACACCTTAGAATCATTGTCCTATAGAATTTGACATTTCATTGATAGCCCTCATGAGCTCTGAGTTACGACCTTTGAAAGATCGACCTTGAAAAGCACTTAGAGCACCTTGGAGACTACTCGGTATGGGGTGGCCACAGATGATGGATGGTCTTCGTGGCCAAAAAATGGGTGTCACTAGGGTTTACCCTCCCATTTGGAGCTAATGGCACTGAAGATTCCATGCCAACATCAATGGTTTCAAAGTTACGTTGTGGTGCACTAATGAATTGAGGCACATTGCAAGTTTTGGCATCGAGTGAGATCACTGTGCTAAATCCAAATAGAATGTGATCTTTTGAAAATGAGATAGGTTATTATAGGCTTGAGTATCATTGTCCTACCAAATTTGACATTTCATCCATCGCCCTCACAAGGTCTGAGTTACGACCCTCAGAAGATCGACCTCGAAATGCACTTAGAGCACCTTGGAGACTACTCGGTACGGGGTGGCCACGAACAATAGAGGGTCTTTGTGGAAAAAACAAGGGTGTCACTAAGATTCACTTGCCAATCTAGAGCTAATGGCACTGATGATTCAATGCCAAGATCAACAGTTTCAACGTTATGTTGTGGTGCACCTATGAACTGAGGCATACTACAAGTTTTGGTATTGAGTGAGATCATTGTGCCGAATCCAAAAGGAATGTGATCTCTTGAAAATGAGATAGCTTATTATAGGCTTCGACATCACCATCTTGTATAATTTTATGTTTCATCAATAGCCCTTACGAGCTCCGAGTTATGACCCTTAGAAGATCAACCTCGAAATGTACTTAGAGCACCTTGGAGACTACTTGGTATGGGGTGGCCACGGATGATGGATGGTCTTCGTTGCTAGAACAAGGGTGTCACTAGGGTTCACTCACCCATCTAGAGATAACGATGCTGACAATATGATGCCAATATCAATGGTTTCAAAGTTATGCTATGGTGCACCTATGAATTGAGGAAAACTATGAGTTTTGGCATCGAGCAAGATCGTTGTGCTAAATCTAAAGGGAATGTGATCTCCCAAAAATGAGATATTTTATTATAGGTATTAGCATCATTATCCTATAAAATTTGACATTTCATCGATAGCCCTTACGAGCTCCGAGTTATGACCCTTGGAAGATCAACCTTGAAATGCACTTAGAGCACCTTGGAGACTACTCGGTACGGGGTGGCCACAAATGATGGAGGGTCTCCATGGCCAAAACAAGGGTGTCACTAGGGTTCACCTGCCTATCTAAAGATAATGGTACTAACAGTTCAATGCCAAGATCAGTGGTTTCAAAGTTACACTGTGGTGCACCTATGAACTGAGGCACACTGTGAGTTTTGTCATCAAGCGAGATCATTATGTCGAATCCAAACAAAATGTGATCTCTAAAAAATGAGATAGGTTATATTAGGCCTTAGTATCACTATCCTATGAAATTTGACATTTCATTGATGACCTCACAAGCTCTAAGTTACGACCCTCAAAAGATCGACTTCGAAATGCACTTAGAGCACCTTGGAGACTACTCAGTATGAGGTGGCCACAGACGATGGATGGGCTCCATGGATAGCACAAGGGTGTCACTAGGGTTCACCCACCCATTTAGAGCTAATGGAACTAGCAATTCAATACAAAGATCAACGGCTTCAAAGTTACATTGCGGTGCAGCTATGAAGTGAGGCACACTATGAGTTTTGGCATTGGGCGAGATCGTTGTGCCAAATCCAAACCTAATGTGATCTCTCAAAAATGAGATAGGTTATTATATGCTTCAGCATCACTATCCTCTAGAATTTAATGTTTCATTGATAGCCCTCACAAGCTCTGAGGTATGACCCTTGAAAGATTGACCTCGAAATGCACTTAGAGCACCTTGGAGACTACTCGGTATAGGGTGGCCACAAATAATGGAGAGTCTCCATGGATAGAACAAGGGTGTCACTAGGGTTCACCCACCCATCTAAAGCTAATGGCATGAATGATTCGATGCCAAGATCACTGATTTCAAAGTTACGTTGTGGTGCACCTATGAACTAAGGCACACTAGGAGTTTTAGCATCGAGCGAGATCAATGTGCTAAATCCAAATGGAATGTGATCTCTCAAAAATGAGATAATTTATTATAGGCTTTAGCATCACTATCCTATAGAATTTTACATTTCATCAATAGCCCTCATGATCTCCAAGTTATGACCCTCGAAAGATCGATCTCGAAATGCACTTAGAGCACCTTGGAGACTACTTGCTATAGGGTAGCCATGGATGATGGAGGGTCTTCATGGCCTAAACAAGGGTGTCACTAGGTTTTAGCCACCCATCAAGATCTAATGGCACTAACAATTTGATGCCAAGATCAACGGTTTCAAAGTTACATTGTGGTGCACCTATGAACTGAGGCACTCTGTGAGTTTTGGCATCGAGTGAAATTGTTGCACCAAATCCAAATGGAATGTGATCTCTCAAAAATGAGATAGTTTATTATAAGTTTCAGCATCATCATCATGTAGAATTTGACATTTCATTGACAACCCTCACAACCTCTAATTTATGACCCTCGGAAGATTGACCTCAAAATGCACTTAGCGCACCTTGGAGACTACTCGGTATAGGTTGGTTGTAGACGATGGAGGGTCTGCATGGTCAGAACAAGGGTGTCACTAGGGTTCAACTACCCATTTGGAGCTAATTGCACTCACAATTTGTTAGGCATTCATTTTGCATGATGTCAATGGCAAGAATCCATTGCATAATTCCTCTCTTGAAAAAAAAATCTTTTTAAGGATCCACTACAAGGTTCAGTATTTGTCTTGTGACGTACCAAAATCTACTCAGTAGAAGATAAATGTGAGTGTTCACAAGGAGGCCTTTGCTAGTTCTAAAAACTCTTTTATCTCATAATTAAAGTAAAATATGTTTGCTATCTCAAAATATCACACCAAAAGAACAATATTTTTGTATTTTTTTGTTTTTCAATGCATGCAACTTTAACAATGCAGCTACTATGAGGTCCTACTCTAACAAGGGGTTAGCAAAGAAAATAATGAAACTAAAAGAAAAATAATGTGAAATCAAATGACTTAAAACTGAAATTCTTAAATAGATATAAGCTACAAGACACAACACATTGCAAGTTAAACCTTCGAAGAAATTGGTAGGAAACCAATGAAAATAGGAGCAGCACTTCCTAGAATCCACTAATGTAATCGTTGGTGAGAATCTTTAACAAATTGAATGATGTTTAACTCTTCATCAAATCGCAAGGCCATGGAAAGTGTGTCATGTGAGAAAAAAAGCTATGGAGACACAATTGGGTGATCTCTTCTCAAGCTTGTTACATTGGAAGAATTCATATATTTATAGCAAACACCAGAACTAAAAGATCACATATCCATAAACAATGCAATAAAACTTTGGCTCAATCACAATCTCATGAATAAAATCCACAGAACAATGATACATTCAAAAAAGAATAACTACACTCTGAATGGTAGCACCAAAAGCATAATTTTATTGCATAATAATGATGAACTTTCTTACATTTTACAATGGGGTATTTATAATAAATCATCTCCTTAATTTGTGTTGAGAGTGAGAGATATCTTGATGCAATAAAATGCTTTTAAAACATTTCAACATACTAAATATAAAAAAACCACAATCTAACTGGTGCTTAGAGGGACTCCATCCATATTTTATTCATTAATTGGATGCATGAGTCCTTTACATGTCAAAAATAGAGAAAGCATGAGAGAGAAATTATGAGGAAGCCATCATTCAAGGTGGAAGTGCATGGAGACACCAAAAATAGAAGTTTCCCCTTCACTAGGTGTGTGTCGAGGTTAACTTGTCATTAGAATGCGCTCTCGATGCATGGAAAGTGTTATTTTTGGAATTGTTAGTCAATTGTCAGTGCACCTCGAACCTATGGACTTGTGGACCCATGGACCTATGGACCTATGGGGCTATGGACATACGAACCTCGACTGGGTCAAAATCTAAAATTTTTACTAAGTGTCAAAATTGAAATTCTAGCATCTTTATCCTAAAGCTATGTTCGGATGTTTGCCCTTGAATTTCTCTATAATCTCAATAATCTTAGCTACATCCAGAAGATCCAAAGCCTCATACTTGTTCTTGACCTTATGTCTATAGTTGTCCATCTCAATTCGAGTCTTTGCAAAATCTTTGAGTTTGGTGTCCAACTCTAATAGTGTTTCCTCTATCCTGAAGGCTTGTTTGATGTCTTCATCACTGGGTGCTTCCTCTAAAGTCTTTCTAAAATTTTCCACAACTACCTCAACTGGCAACAGCTTCTCTCGTTCTTCATCTTCAAAAATGTCCAAGCATGCATCACTGTACAACTTTTTTGCTTCCAAAATTTGCTCTCGGGCTTGATCCTTGAGCCTATGTATCTCATCATGTAATGTTTCCATTACTTTATTTCCATCTACAATCTTTTCTATCCAATCATCTATCATGTCTAACTCCTCTCTGATATATACATCAATCAGAATGTGGTACCTTTTCCCTTTTATGGTTTGTAGAGTTTGTAAATCCTTGCTCCATGCTTGTACCTCATCCATGATACTAAAATCTTGTCTCAAAATTGCCATGATCTTATCAACATTTTCTTGTGTAGCATGCAATAACTTCAAACTTCCTATGATTATAGTGACACCCTTATCCTCAAGAATATCTCACCAATCCTAATAAACTCTCAAAAATGGACTGAGTCGTACACCTTCCCCTTCTCTAAGAATGGTATTTAAAGTCTCCTTAGGGCATTCAGAATCAAGAGGACCAATAACTTCAGCTAGATATCCCTTTAATATCTCAACTTGCCTTTGAACTGTTTTGATATCAATCTCATCCTATTCCATATGGTTGAGAACCTCCTTGACTCCCATAGTCATCATCTGTCGGGATGTATCTCGTGTAGGCTTTCCTAACATAATATCTTTCACTTCATAGTCCTCAAGACTAACAACTTTTGCATTTATACCTTCTACAGGGTGAGCCACTTGTGCAAATAAGTCCTAGTTCCATGTAGTAGTGATGAATTCAAAAGGCATTGCATCATGTAATGGAGACTCAGGCTTGTTCAAAATCTCTGCAATGTCACAAATATCATCCTATAAAGCAAGAAATTGATGCTTGGCACTTCTCATTATTTCCTTCTGAAACCATCTTGGGATATGTCTTTCTATAGCCTTGGCTCTACATGATGAAGGGATGTGTTCAACTACCTCCTTCCCTCTATTACTCTTTCTTGGAGTCTCCTATTGTGAGGATTCTTCTTCTGTAGTCTAGATTTCTATAGATCCTATAGTTTGATTGTCAACTTCCTGAGAAGGTTGTTGTATACATTCTACTATCTGTGCCTCTTTTGATTGCTCATCAATAACCCTTGGTTTTGGTTTCCCTTGTAATGGCAGTTCCTTTTGAACATGTTCTTCTGAACTCGGAGGTGGAGGTGTTACTAAAACCTTATCTACCATCATGACCTAAGGTGAAGATGGAGGAGTGAGATGAGGACCTTGTGTCTCGGGTGGCATTTGTGTCCAATCTTGTTGTTGAAGTTCATGTGTAGGGGTATCTCTGATCTTATCTCCAACTAACTTTGTACCCACAGGCATGAAATAATAATCTGGGATGGAGAGAACATCATCACCTTGATCCCTTTTTTCATTCACCCATCATTGTACTTCATCTTCTGAAGAAGAGAGTTCTACCATTTCAGCTTGGGGGGGTGGTGGGGTATTTGTGGCACTCTTCCTTCTTTCCAATTCTATGGCTTTGGCCAGCTGAGTTCTCCTTTGTAGAGGCACTTGCTCCTCCTCTTTATCTGACTCTATTTCCCCCTCATCTAATTCTTCCTTGGGAATGGTTTCAAGAATATATGGATTAGGCACTAATCTTTTACAAACTCTTTGCCTCTTGTTCATTCTAACCTTGATCCTCTTTTGTTTCCATGGAACCATAGGAGAAGTGGGCTCTTCATGCACTAGATGAATGGATGTCTCTGAAATTTCTCCCTCTTCTTGTTGACTCAATAGAATAGGAGGCAATGGAAATTGAACTTGGATATGAGAAGCTCCACCATCCTAGCACTCTTGGGGATTGGATTCCTGTTGCTGGGAAGGGGCCTATTCTTCAACATGCTTTTCCTGAAACCTCTAAGGAGAGGATCTCTTCCTCTTTCCCTTCCTCTCTAGAGGGTGGTAGTATCCCACTAGATGATCAAGCTGGTAGATTGTTTTAGGCCTAATAGGAGACTGGAGCATAAAGATAGGAACTATGACTTTATTTCCCTTACCCCTTTCTGGGAAAGCATGTGCATGGAAGATCATTGTATCTAGAATTGGATCAAGTGGAAAGGGTTTCTTGATCCAACTCTTTGTCATTCTAATGACATGTCTCACTTGATGATTAATATCATCTCCTTCCTCTCTATCAACTTCTACATTCATAATGGGCCTCTTGCCAATTTTATCTATATTCAATAGGGGCTCCAGTAGCTCCTGTGAGTCCTATAGCCTTATCTCATCTAGGATGGTCAAATGGAGAGCCTTCTCTACTAGATACAAAGTCATTCTACAATAGTCTCTAATATGAACATTGTAGTCATTTGTGGCATTCATCCAATGATCTTCAATGGAATCCTCGTGATAGAACTCCTTCCCTGCCAGGTTTTCCACTTTACCAACATTGTCGAAGAATGGCCGAGGAGAGTTATATTCTTCAAGAGGATAATTCTCCCATTCACACTCGAAAGTCAAGATATCCTACTTTCTCTTTACTTGCTATGCTCCTATTACAAAAGGCCAATCCCAACAAGGCCACTGTTGTCTTTTGATCCTCTCATAAGCTAACTCAATCTACTGAGATATTTCCATCAAGACCAACTTATCACTTGGGTACCTTGGGAGTTTCTTTAGATTGATGGATGCAACAACTACCGGAATGTATGTAAATGTCTGGAACTGGATGAAATATGCACCAAGAACTATGATCTACATCTTGGCTTCATCAAACAATCTCTTCCCATAATCCCCTTTGATGAGTCAAATGATGGCAAAGATGAAGGCATCGTTCACAATTCTATACTCCTTGCTTTGCGGTGAGAGCTTTTTCTTCACTAGCTGAGGATAAACTATATATGGCCATGCATTAGGGTCTTACATACTGCCCTTCTTGTACAACCCAAGATAGTTGATTGCCCTTGCTGCAAGTAGATACACCACATAAGAAGTCATATAGAACTTCTTCTTGTCATTTACCATCCACAATTGGTCACACAAGTTCTCACTAAGTGTGGTGGCCCAATCTAGCGGCATCTTTGCGTGTCTGATAGTCTTAATGAATTTGACCATGAATGGAGCAATATGACCTGCTACAGGCAATCTTATAACTTTTCTCAAGAGAATTATTGAATATCTAATGTCATCCTTCATGTATTCTCGAGTCATATCCACTTTGTTGATTGTCTTTCCCCGAGGTGGCTTCTTAATGAAGTATAAGGAATATATGATGTCAATGGCCTCTTGGTAATGATCTTTATGCCACCTCTCAGCTACTTCATATGAAAGTCTAATGAACTAGTCAGCTCTGGGTAGATGGAAAACCCTCTCGATGTTATCAGATCACAGATCCAAGACCACTTCCCCAATGATGCTCTTTACCACCCTTTCATCAAGAACAAAATGCCAAGATAGGGTCATAATCAATTCAACTGACTACACAATCCCAGGATGTGATGTTGCATTTACTAACCCAGAACGGACTAGGGTGGACCTGAAGGATGACCTTTCAATTAGATTGTTACAAACTCTTAGGAACTCTCCCAAGTCCGTGTGTCTGAGGTTTGTGTCTTTGATCTCAGTGTACTCATCATGTAACTGTGATTTTGAGGTTATTCCTTGGAACTTTTAAACAACTAGTTTTGTTGTTGATCTGGATGTGGATGCCATCTGATTATAATACCTACGCATAAAAAAAAATAAAAAACGTGATCGGTTAATAGATGTTGAAAAAATGAAAGAAAAAATGTCTCATCTTGAAGACTCATTCGATTTATGCAAAAAGTATATTATTATAATAATAATAATGAAAATTTATTATTATTATTTTTTTTATTGCAAAATATGTTTTTTTAATTTTCATTTTCATTTTTTCAAAATTATACATAAAACCTTTTAAAATAAATATTAAAAAAATGGCACAAACTAATATAGGTGTTGAGGTTCAAGTTTCGCATGGGCACGGGCACCGTACTATTGTTGCATAGGCACCGTGTGGGCGTCGCATGCACATGAGAGTGTGGGGTTCAGTCGGCAGTGCCATGGGAGCACCGTGTGCATTCAGCACGTGGGTGCACATTAGAGTGCGAGGGTTAGTCAGTAGTGCTGTGTGGGCACTGCATGCACGTAGCATGCATATGAGAGCGTGGGGGGAAAAAAAATTAAGGGTGGGGGGGAGATGGCTTACCTCTCTCTCTCCCTCTCCAAACACTTGAACACCATAACAATGAAGAAAGAGGGGGGAGGACATGAGTTATATAGCCATCCCTCCTCGTGTGCCAAAACAAAAAGCACGTCACACCTTGATGCATGCGTGCATGGGAGAGGGGAGATTTTTTTTTTTGGATTGTTTAATTTTTTGATTTTTTTGAGATTTTCTAAGACACAACTTTTAAACAAATTCTTTCTTCTCCCGACTCTCTAATTGTGAGTCCGAGAGTAAAAAAGGTAGGGGGTCCCCATTCCTAGTAGGAATGGGGTGTGTGTTGTGGACACCACAACACAATTCAATGCCAATATCAATGGTTTCAAAGTTATGATGTGGTGCACCTATGAACTAAGGCACACTTGGATTTTTGGCATCAAGCGAGATCACCATGTCGAATCCAAACAGAATGTGATCTCTCAAAAATGAGATAGGTTATTTTAGGCCTCAGCATCACTATATTGTAAAATTCAATGTTTCATCGATAGCCCTCACAAGCTTTGAGTTACGACCCTCGAAAGATCAACCTCGAAATGCACTTAGAGCACCTTAGAGACTACTCAGTATGGGGTGGTCCTAGATGATGGAGGGTCTCCATGGCCAAAACAAGGGTGTCACTAGGGTTCACCCCCCCATTCGGAGCTAATGGCACTGATGATTTGATGCCAACATCAATGGTTTCAAAGTTATGCTGTAAAATTCATCATTTGTTTTAATACCCTGTCATTCACTTATTTTGACTTATATAACAATTATATTTAAATTCCTATTTGTCTTGACTTTGGGGGGACTTAAGAACCCATGATTTCTAATTTGGAGATCTTTGGATCTTTAGTTATCAAGAAAACACATTTGTACTAGGTTTTTGTATGCATGGAAGCACTAGTATTATGCTAAATGGCTAGTCTTACACTTGACTAGCCCTTATATAGCTCAGTTTCACACATTTAGACATATAGATCCCAAAGAAAGAGCCCTAATTTTTCCTCATAGACCATCTCAAACAGATTTTATCTAACGAATCAAAGATTGTAAGATCTGCATGAATGGAACTTGTTAAGTATGCTTTAAAATTTTTCAAGAAATTGCATTCTTAGATATGAAGCATCATTTTGAATTTACAAAATAGGTTCTAATAGGCTTTGAGAGTTTCATAAGGAATTAATGAAAGATGAATTATCTCCAATCTTTTGAAAGTTTAATACATTAATTTTTTTCAAAAGGTGGAGAATTTGGTTTTTGAATAAGAGGTTAGAAGTTCAAATTTAATAAAATTATTCTAGATTATAAAAGTTTCATTCCTTTCTCTCTATATGAAAGTAAAAAGAGGTGTGTCAAATGTTGAAAATGACAACAACAAAATAAGAAAATAATAATTGAAATTTACTTATTTTATTTAGTTTTTCTTATTATATAATATTAGTTCAATGTAATGGCTTTGATTTAAATGTTTATTTTTTATTTTTTTTAAATTAATAGATAAACTAGGATATATATGGATAACAATACTTTGAGTTTATACAAGTGTTTCAATAAGTTTATGTGATTGTTGTCACACAATTAGAGCCTATATAATATATAGAACCCAAAATTTGACTTGAACTATAACAACCAAATTTTAAAAATTGTAACAGAACCACCCTAGCATTCCCAAGATATAGAAAAATATTATCCAAATCAACTATTTCTTCCACCCATCGCTCTTCTTGCACCATGAGTCTTTCTTTATAATAACCTAGAGATGAAAACCTCACACCATAAAAGAAACGAAATGTATTGATAAGACTTGTAGTAAAAGGCTTACACAATATTAGCATCATAAAATCACTTCTTGTTTCAATGCCTCATTGCAAATGAGTATTCAAACTTATTGACACCTTCCCCAAATTATTTTTTAAGGAATCAAGTATACATATTCTCAGCTCAAATTTTCTCCCTCAATAGTTATCTATATTAATTCTAATTGTTCATCCATATTTTCTAGATTTGTCTTATTTGATTAGTTTTATAAAAATAGTTTTAATAATCATAATGTCAACTCTATGTCAAACAAGAAAAAATCCAAACTTGTAATAAGATATCCACAAGCAATTATATACTCATATAGCTATAAATGCTCTTAAAATTGTCCTTATAGCCTTGTATCACATGAAAATATGATTTGCAAGAACTTTTTCAATATCTTTCTCTAAGGATCTACATCTACTATTTATTTCATTTTTATATCAACCTCTTATAATTCCTTACAAAGAACCTACCAAAATAGAAATTAGGATATGTAATTAATTTAACCTGTTCTTTTCATTATTATAAAAACTATATAAAAAAACTTCACATTTTACATCATAATACATCATAAATCTTAGGAATTCTCCACACCCCCCCCCCAAACTCTTCATGATGTACCTACATTCCAATATCATAAAAAAATATTATTAACTTATTATATTAAACAAGATAATCATCGGTTCATTGAATCATTATGAAGAAATTAACATAACAAGTATATATACCAAGTCGAGTGTTCCAGTAGGGTCCTCTCTCTATTTTAGGGTCTCCAACAAGGCTTCATGATTAGAATTAGTAATAGTAAAAATTTCTTTTACTTTTGGTCTTCCTTGATGCTTCAACAACTTTACATTTTTTTCTCTAATAAGATGAGAATATATGAGAATAATTTTGTGCTTCTGATAGTCTTCGAATGCAAAAATTCCATTCCTTCCAAGCATGTATGTCCGTAGCCATGTTTCAATAACAACAATTGAACTAGTAGGATATGTGAATCCATCATCATCTGTGATCAGTAGTGCCCTTTGTGATATATGAAGACTTGGATGACTCTCTCTAAATTGTTTGAACAACATAGTTTGACTTACCTCCAAATAGTGTTTAGGATGTGGCATGCAGTCTCTAATGCCAATTCTCAACTTTAACATGTCTTTAGCATTGGGTGATACTCGTGAGCTAGAGTGTTAAAATTGTGTAATTTATTCCTTCACATCACCGAATAGCTTCTTATCAAAATGTGGAAGTCTCCCACCAAAATCCCATGTTTCATTTTGAAGAGGATCATCAATTCTCTCTCATCTACTAAGTGTTCTTCTCAAAGTAGTATGATTTAGGCTCAAGTCAATAAAATTTTGTCTCATATATTTACCCTTTGTCAAATGATGACTTACCAAAGAGGTTATAATAACCCTTCGAGGAACTCTCTTATCCTTCTCCTTGCTATTTTTTTTTAATGCTATTGAGAGCACTGAAAAGATCCTTCACAATAATGGCATTTCTTTCCAATTTTTTATTGACATGAATCTTCAATTTGGAAAGCATAGGTCTCATCTTTTGCATCTTTAATAAGTGCATAAAAAGCAGACACTGCTCCACCACTCTCTTGTTGACAAAAAACATCTTATATAGTTTTGAAGTCCATAATCAAATGGTTCTTTCTAATTTTTTCTCTTTCAAATTGGTAATAATCATTTCATCAATTTCAATTATCCATTTTAGTGCTCTAGAACTTTCATGTTGATTATAATTAGGAGATATGTAAGGTTCCTATGCATTGTCATGTTTGGCATGGTCAATCATGCAATTTACATTATGACCTGGTAGCATTTCATCCTCCAAATTTTCATTCTCTAAATTTTCAATCTCGACATTATCATTTTCAATTGGTACGTTTTCATTCTCCAATTGCACATATTCATTATCTGACTCTATGATTTCACCTTCAACTAATTCATCATCAACTCCACTCACATTTAACATACCTTGTCTTTTCCTTCAGTGATTTACTTTGTCCCTTTCCCTATATGTCACAATGTCTTCATCGGAAACCTTCCTTTTGTGTTTAGGCTTTCGATGACTACTGCTCCCCATTTAGATGGCAATATCAAACACCTAATGATATATTATCAAACTTTTTTTGATCGTTTGGGCTCCAAAATGTGACTTTTCCCAAAACCCATGAAAATGGCCCACAAAAAGTGATGTTGTCAGGTCCGCAGTCATAGTGAATATTTTGGGAAAATCATGCCAGTAAAATTGGGTATTTGATCTGAGATTAGATATTCGATAATAAATCATATATTCGATATTGAGGCAAAAATTTTATAGGGAAATAAGAATTAAGATTAAGATTATATTGTATTATTATATTATATTATTATTAAATATAATAATATATTATGTTATTATTATTATTATAATCTATAAATATTATATATATATATATATTAATATATATGATTATTATATTATTATTATTATTTGTACTATATTATTATTAAATATATTAACATAATATATTATATATGTAATTAATATATATTATTATTAATATAATAACATATAATATTATTATTATTATTATTATTATTATGACCTATGATCCATTTGGTTGGTTCTAAATGCATTAAGAGGGGTCATAGGTTAACCTATGATCCCGATTGACGCATTTCATGATAAACTATGTCCCTAGGGGTCATAGGGCCCCTAAGGATGCATTTGGTTGGTTCCAATGCATCAAGAGGGGTCATAGGTTAACCTATAACCATGATCAAATCATTTCATGACAACGTATGTCCCTAAGGGCCCTAGGACCCCTAAGAACACATGTGGTTGGTTCTAATCTGTCAAGAGGCATCATAGGTTAACCTATGACCCCTCTTGATGCATTTCATGACAACCTATGTCACCAAGGGCCCTAGGACCCCTAAAGATGCATGAGGTTGGTTCTAATGTATAAAGAGGGGTCATAGGTTAACCTATGACTAATATTGACGCATTTCATGACAACCTATGTCATTAGGGGTCCTAGGGCCCCTAGGGAGACATTTGGTTGGTTCCAATGCATTGATAGGGGTAATAGGTTAACCTATGATCCCTCTCAATGCATTTCATGACAACCTATGTCCCTAGGGGTCAACCTATGTCCCTAGGGGTCCTTGAACACCTAGGGATGCATGTGGTTTGTTCTAATGTGTCAAGAGGCATCATAGGTTAACCTATGACCCCTCTCGATGCATTTCAAGACAATCTATGTCCCTAGAGATCCTAGGGTCCCTAAGGATGCATTCAGTTGGTTCCAATGCATCGAGAATTGTCATGGGTTAACCTATGACCCCTCTCCATGAATTTCATGACAATGTATGTTCCTATGGACCCTAGGACACCTAGGGACGCATGTGGTTGGTTCTAATATGTTGAGAGGCATCATTGGTTAACCTATGACCCCTCTCGATGCATTTTATGACAACTTACATCCCGAGGGGTCTTAAGGCCCCTAGCAACACATTTGGTTGGTTTGAATGCATCAAGAGGGGTCATAGGTTAACCTATCACCCCGATCGATGCATTTCATGACAATGTATGTCCCCAGATGCCCTAGGACCCCTAGGGATGTATTTAGTTGGTTATAATATATCGATATGTCCCTAAGGGCTTTAGCACCCCTAGGGATGCATGTGGTTGGTTCTAATGCATCGAGAGGCATGATAGGTTAACCTATGACCCATCTCAATGCATTTTATGACAAACTATGTCCCTAGGGGTCCTAGGGCCCCTAGAAATGCATTTTGTTGGTTACTATGCATCAAGAATGACCCCGATCATGCATTTCATCACAATGTATGTCACTAAGGGACCTAAGACCCCTAGGGACACATGTGGTTGGTTATAATGCATTGAGAGGGGTCATAGGTTAACCTATGACCCATCTCAATCCATTTCATAACAATGTATGTCCCTACTAAACCTATGACCCCTATGGACGCATGTGGTTGGCTCTAATACATTGAGAGGAACCATAGGTTAATCTATGACCCCTCTCAATGCATTTCATAACAACCTATGTCGGTATGCGTCCTAAGGCCCCTATGGATAAATGTTGTTGGTTTTAATATGTCGATAGGCATCATAGGTTAACCTATGACCCCTCTCGACACATTTCATGACAACCTATGTCCCTAGGGGTCCTAGGGTCCCTAAGGATGTAATTGGTTGGTTCCAACACGTCGAGAGGGGTTGAGAGGGGTCATAGGTTAATCTATGACACCAATCAATGCATTTCATGACAATGTAAGTCCGTAAGAGCATTAGGACCCCTAGGGGTCATGCATTTGGTTCGTTATAATGCATCGAGAGATGTCATAGGTTAACATATGACTCCTCTCATTGCATTTCATGACAACCTATGTCTCTAGGGGTTCGAGGGCCCCTAAGTACACATTTGGTTGGTTCCAATACATCGAGAGGGGTCATAAGTTAACCTATGATCCCTCTCGACATATTTCATGACAATGTATGTCCCTAGGGGCCCAAGGACCCCTAGGAATGCATGTGGTTGGTTCTAATACATCAAGAGGTGTCATAGGTTAACCTATGACCCCTCTCGATGCATTTCATGACAACCTATGTCCTTAAGGGTCCTAGGGCCAATAAGGACACATTTGGTTGGTTTGAATGCATCAAAAGAGGTCATAGGTTAACCTATCACCCCTTCAATGCATTTCATGAAAATCTATTTCCCTAGGGGCCCTAGGACCCTTGGGGACACATTTGGTTAGTTATAATGCATCGAGAGGGGACATAGGTTAACTTATGACACCTCTCGGTGCATTTCACGATAACATATGTCCCTAGGCACCCTAAGACCCCTAAGGATCCGTTTGGTTGGTTATAATGCATCGAGAGAAGTCATATGTTAACCTATGACCCCTCTCGATACATTTTATGACAACATATGTCCCTAGGGGCCCTAGGGCCCATAGGGATGCATTTGGTTGGTTATAATGCATCAAGAAGGGTCATTTGTTAAAATATAACCCCTCTTGATACATTTCATGACAACCTATGCCCCTAGGAGTCTTAAGGACCCTAGGGAAACATTTGGCTAGTTCCAATCTATCGAGAGGGATTATAGGTTAACCTATGACCCCTCTCAATGCATTTCATGAAAACCTGTCCCTACGAGCCTAAGGAGCTCTAGCAACATATTTGGTTGGTTACAATGCATCAAGAGGGGTCATAGGTTAACTTATGACCCCACTTGACACAAGTCATGATAACATATGTCCCTAAGGGCCCTATGACCCCTGGGGATGCATTTGGTTAGTTATAATGCACCGAGATGGGTCATAGGTCTCAATGTATTTCATGATAACGTATGTCCCTAAGGGCCCTAGGGCCCATAGGGATACATTTGGCTAGTTATAATGCGTCAAGAGGAGACATTTGTTAACCTATGACCTCTCTTGACACATTTCATGACAACATATGTCACTAGGGGCCCTTAAAACTTTAAGGACGCATGTGTTTGGTTCTAATGCATCGAAAGCGGTCATACATTAACCTATGACCCCAATCGACACATTTCATTACAATGTATGTCCCTAAGTGACCTAGGACACCTAGGGACACATTTGGTTTGTTATAATATGTCAAAAGGGGTCATAGGTTAACATGTGACCCCTCTTGATGCATTTCATGACAACGTATGTCCCTAGAGGCCTCAGTACGCCTAGGGAAGCATGTGGTTAGTTCTAATGCATTGAGAGGCATCATAGGTTAACCTATGTCCCCTCTCAACAAATTTTATGACATCCTATGTCCCTACAGGTCCTAGGGTCTCTAGGAACACATATGGTTGGTTCCAATGCATCAACAATAACTGCGATCAATACATTTAATGATAATGTATGTCCCTAGGGGCCCTAAAAACCCTAGGGATGCATGTGGTTAGTATTAATTCGTCGAGAGGGGTCATAGGTTCTCGATGCATTCCATAACAACATATGTCTCAAGGGACCCTAAGACGCCTAGGGACTCATGCGATTGGTTCTAATGCATCAAGAGGCATCATAGGTTAACTTATGACCCCTCTCGATGCATTTCATGACAACTTATGTCCCAATGTGTCCTAGGGCCCCTACTGATGCATGTTGTTTCTTCTAATGTGTTGAGAGGCATCATAGGTTAACTTATGAGCCCTCTTGACACATTTAATGACAACCTATGTCCCTAGGGTTCCTATGGCTTTTAGGGATGCATTTGGTTGGTTCCAAAGCATCAAGAGGGGACATAGGGTAACCTATGACCCCTCTCGATGCATTTCATGAAAATATATGTCACTAGGGGCCCTTGGAACCATTAGGATGCATGTGGTTGGTTCTAATGCATTGACAGTAGTCATAGGTTAAATTATGACCCCGATTCACACATTTCATGACAATGTATGTCCTTAAGCACCCTAGGACCCATAGGGATGTATTTGGTTGGTTATAATGTGTTGAGAGGCATCATAGGTTAACTTATGACTACTCTCGATGCATTTCATGACAACCTATGTCCCTAGGGGTCCTAAGGCCCCTAGGGATGCATTTGTTTGGTTCCAATGTGTCTCGATGCATTTCATGACAATGTATGTCCCTAAGGGCCCTAGGACCCTTAGAGACACATGTGTTTGGTTCTAATGTGTGGAGAGGCATCATAGGTTAACCTCTGACCCCTCTCAATGCATTTCATGACAACTTATGTCCCTAGGGGTATTAGGGCCCCTATAGATGCATTTGGTTGGTGATAATGCATCAAGAAGGGTTATAGGTTAACCTATGACCTCTCTCGATATATCTCATGACAACTTATGTCCCTAGTGGCCTTAGGACCTCTAGGGAGGCATGTGGTTGGTTCTAATGCGTCGAGAGTCATCATACTATAACTTATGATCCTTTTTGATGCATTTTACAATAACCAATGTCCCTAGGACTCTTAGGGACCCTAGGAGAACATTTGGTTGGTTCCAATGCATCATTCATCATAATGTATGTCCTTAGGGGCCCCAAGACCCCTAGGGATGCATGTGGTTTGTTATAATGCATTGAGAGGGGTCATAGGTGTAAGGAAACTTGGCAAGAAAGAATATAACCACCGTTTCCACATAACCCATAATAGATTTGAAATAAACACAAATTAAAATCCACATGCAAGAGAATAGACAACATACCCATAAAATGTGACACAAGATATACCCTGGGAAACCCTCATTGAAGGAAAAAACCCAGCCTCCAAAATCATCCATCACCAGGTATTATTCAGCAAAAAATACCATTGCCATACAACCATGGAAGCCTTCATGGCCATAGCCACAACCGAGAAAACTATGTGAACAAGCATGAATCCACACATCCCATGCCATGCTTCCAACCTTCACAAATGCTCCCTTGGTTAACTTGTCAAGCCTTGTCTTGCTTGACTCTTGCCTTTTGTCTTGTCCTTGTCACTCTCTCTTTCTTTCTCTCTCTCTACAACAACTACCCTTGTGGCTGCTTATATAGTAGCAAGTCCCACAAAACCACCAAGTGGTATTACATAAACCATGTGCTAAAACCATGTGCTACCTAACCCACTGACCCCACATTTAATATTGGGCATTTAATTCTTTTCCCCAATATTAAATAATTACATGAAATATTTTTACAATGTTACAATACAACTCATCAAGAATATTTCATGAGAATTTTTACATGTTGCACATCCATCTAGGCACAACATTACATAATAAAAATAAAATAATAAAATAACAATATTATGCAATGTGTGCAACACCCATTATCTCAACAATCTCCCACTTGTTGTATACATTGCATAGGGTCAATCCGTGGCCACATAAAATGAACAAGGGAACGATCCCTCCTAGCAAATCCACCATCATGGATCAAAATACACCAAGTGCTCCACCTTGGTACCCGCAACAAAATCAAAGTATTCAGCATCTCAAACATGAATGATCTCACCTCCTATTATGCCACTACCACTGGACATACATAGAAGCCATCCAAAGAGAAAACCACCCAACCTGTCACATTAGAAGATCATAAAATCCTGTACCAACTGAAATTCTGAGCACAAAAACTTGATCCAAAGTTAATCACATGTATCCGTAGTTGTCAAAATATCCATAGCTGAAATAGCACCCACAGCAAAGTGCCAAACCCATCGAACTATCCATACCTCAAAGGTATAACAAGTCAATCCCATATCACTGACATATCAAATCTGCAACCTACAATGACAAGCCTCAAGAGCAATACCTGCCACATATATACCAAGAAGCTCCCACTGCAAAACATAATGTCAAATCTGTAACCAGTCCACTCAACACATCTCAAAGAAGTGAATCCATGTATTATTAAGGACATCCACAATACATAATCCAATATCCTACAAGAATAACTCTCATAACAAGTCTCCAATAGTCTCCAAGTTCTCCACAACCAACAGAGGAAAGAGATAAAGGAATAACCATGTCATCTCTCACATGACATACATGAGCACAAACCAGTGATCACAATCTCTAACCAATCTCAAATCCAATGTAGTCAAAAACTAAACATCCAGGAAGATAACCAAGACTAGAGAAACCATGCAAATCATAACCTGTATCATGTCCTTCTACACACACCTCTAGATGTAAATTGTGCAAGTATGATCTCCTCCATAAAACCCCAACAAGAAGCCTCAACAACACCCAAACCATACCATATAACTAATCATGGATGTAAGCCTCTCACAAGAAGATCAAACTCAATAAACCATTCCTAACTCAAGGAATAACCATTCCTAATCCAAAGAAAATGCTCAATATAAAACCATCTCCCAAACTCAACCAGCATAACAACATATGCACATGGAGATAACCAATGCTAAACTGTCTCTCAAATGAACCCTCCAGAACTAACTCATGTACCATAGCTCAAGATCCATATCCATGAAAGACAAGCATAAATATAATGCAACTGAGAGAAACAATGGGCTATACCTCTCAAGTAGCAAACCGCCGAGCAGACCAAGAGTGGGGAATGAGAATGCTTATCAAGATACCCAAGTCTCCAACCAAGAATCATCTAAGAACAATCTCCTCTCAAGTCCATATCAGGTGACTGCCCCTCAGACTTCCTACTGAAACCATCAATAGTCCCAACAAATACTTCTCTAATCCTAGAGAAATCAGCGTCACCACCATCTCTAAGTATCCATAAGCACCTGTAACCAATCAATCCATTCCAACTCCGAATGCAACATAGCAATATCATGAAGTATCCAACTTATGATCAGTGTACTCAATACCAAGAAACTAAACCAAGATCAATGTCAAAGTTCCAACCATGGCCTCAGGAACATAAACATGACAACATGATCTAACCATCTCAACCAAAGAGATAACATGCTCCACATGAACATACTATAACATGTCACAACTCTAAACGCGTATCAAAAGTATACCATGACATAATAATGAAACCATCCTCATACCAAGGATAACATGCCAAATAAAAAATATAAACCACACTTTTGCCAAGAACCCTGTGAGTCCTCAAGATGCAACCATCTCCACAAACCATGAAGAAAACCATCTCCACATACCAGGAAGAACCATCTCCACATACCATGAAGATAACCAAGAACTCCATGAGTCCTCAAGATCTAACCATATTCATACACCATGAAGATAACAAGTGCACCATGCAAATGTCAAAGACGCTTCTGCAGCAACAAGATCTAAGACAAACCTCCAACATCTACAACCACTCAATAAATATATCAATGCCAACAACTCCCACTCAACCATGGTACCAAGTCACCTATGGCATCATAAAATCCATCCTCTCCAAACCAAGAAGATATAAACCAAACCAGGAACTAATCCTGCACTGTCACCCCATCACTGTCACAAGCTCCCACTAAACCATGTATCCAAGCTATCCATGACATCATGATGAAAAAACCATCCTCTAACCATGAGAATCAACCAAGGCATCAAACCATCAAAGAACTCAAAGTGTACATCATGAGCTCCTCAAAAGAAACTAAATAACTATGACCCTCAACCAAGAAGATATACCACCATAACTGAATCAAAAATCCAAGCTAACGAACATCAAGGATGTACCTGTATAACCAATCGTGTCATGCCAAAATCCATGACACCATGATCACATCCATGAACCAAGCATCTGGCTCACAAAGTGTCCAACCTGTCAGCATAAAATAGTCAACCACAATCCTCTGCCATGACTATACCTGGTAACGACATCTCATCCCTTCTACATGAAGATAAAATCATAAAATCATGTGACTTAGGGCATAGAAAACCCAAATCCAAGCCAGCAATCTGAATATGTATCAATAATGAAAGATTAATGGGCAAAGACAACCCATAACCAAGCTATAAATGCAACCTGTAAGTATAGACCGCTTACAACACTGCACAACTTGTAGACCCAACAAGTCATCATGCATATCCAAACCAAACACTGATAACCATATCATCATGAGACCAATCTGAAATATGAACTGAGTATACAATGACATCAAAACTTAAATCTCCAATGCCATAAACTCACAATGTTACCATAGTCAAAATATACTTATAAACTGTTTAGATAAATATATCAACAAATAACTCATGTCAAACCTGCACCAAATCTAAACCAATGTGTAGAGCTCTCCAAGAGCTTTTTGTTAACTACTTGAAGTCCAAAATTCGACTCTGTATGCCCAAGTTATGCCCTAATCCGTGCTCAAAATAAACAACATCTGACTTTAGGGCTCTTAAAACCTAAATTTTTTTCAAAATCATAGAACCAAACCTACACCATCTTGTAGTGCTCTGAATTAGCTTTCCAACGCTTATAAAAACTCTGAAATCTGATATTCTGAGAGAAAGTTATGGCCATTTTACTAAGACAGTCTTTTTACCATTTTCAGTACGATTTTTCATTTTTAATTTTTTTCAGTGACGAAAATTCCGACGGGATTAAATTTGATGGACATCATGGGCTGAAATTAAAAAACTCTTTCATTTCCTCTGAACATGGCCAAACTAGGGCATATTATATATCAAAATTTATGAAAATGTCGACCTGGATCCAATGGTGAGGTCTATTTTTACCCAAGAGGTCATTTCTGCATGCTACCCCCCAAAAGCCTCATTTAAATGAAACATCTGGAAAAAAAAAAAAAAAATTCTTTTCTCCAACAATTTCACATGCCCAAATCTTTTAACATCCCATCATAACAGCAAATCCAAAACCCTCAGATCTGCAATAAATCATTCATATATCTTGCCCTTTCTTTTTTATCCTCCCATGTATTCCCATGGATTCAATCTAGGGTTACAATAATAAAACCATAGCTGATACCACTTGTAAGGAAACTTGGCAAGAAAGAATATAACCACCGTTTCCACATAACCCATAATAGATTTGAAATAAACACAAATTAAAATCCACATGCAAGAGAATAGACAACATACCCATAAAATGTGACACAAGATATACCCTGGGAAACCCTCATTGAGGGAAAAAACCCAGCCTCCAAAAGCATCCATCACCATGTATTATTCAGAAAAAAATGCCATTGCCATACAACCATGGAAGCCTTCATGGCCATAGTCACAACTGAGCAAACTATGTGAACAAGCATGAATCCACACATCCCATGCCATGCTTCCAACCTTCACAAATGCTCCCTTGGCTAACCTGTCAAGCCTTGTCCCGCTCGACTCTTGCCTTTTGTCTTCTCCTTGTCACTCTCTCTTTCTTTCTCTCTCTCTACAACAACTACCCTTGTGGCTGCTTATATAGTAGCAAGTCCCACAAAACCACCAAGTGGTATTACATAAACCATGTGCTAAAACCATGCGCTAAAACCATGTGCTACCTAACCCACTGACCCCACATTTAATATTGGGCATTTAATTCTTTTCTCCAATATTAAATAATTACATGAAATATTTTTACAATGTTACAATACAACTCATCAACAATATTTCATGGAAATTTTTACATGTTGCACGTCCATCTAGGCACAACATTACATAATAAAAATAAAATAATAAAATAACAATATTATTCAATGTGTGCAACACCCATTATCTCAACAATAGGTTAACCTATGACCCCTCTCGATGCATTTCATAACAATGTATGTCCCTAGGAGCCATAGGACCCCTAGGGATGCATGTGGTTGGTTCTAATGCATCGAGAGGAGTCATAGGTTAATCTATGCCCCCTCTCAATGCATTTCATGAGAACACATGTCTCTATGGGATGTAGGGCCCCTACAGATGAATGTTGTTGGTTCTAATGCATCAAGAGGCATCATAGGTTAACCTATCACCCGTCTTGATGCATTTCATGACAACCTATGTCCCTAGGGGTCCTAGGGCCCCTAGGGATGCATTTGGTTGGTTCCAATGCATGTAGAGGGGTCTTAGGTTAACCTATGACCCCTCTCAATGCATTTGATGACAATGTATCTCCCTAGGGCCCCTTGAACCCTTACAGATTCATGTGGTTTGTTCTAATGCATCAACGGCGGTCATAGATTAACCTATGACCCCTATAAACGCATTTCATAACAATGTATGTCCCTAAGGGCCTTAGGACCAATAGGGGTCATGCATTTGGTTTGTTATAATGCATCAATAGGAGTCATAGGTTAACCTATGGCCCCTATTGATGCAGTTCATGACAACATATGTCCCTAAGGGCCCTAGGACCCATAAGGACGCATGTGGTTGGTTCTAATGCATTGAGAGGTGTCATAGGTTAACATATGACCCCTCTCAATGCATTTCACAAAAACCTATATACCTAGGGGTCCTCGATCCCCTAGAAATGCATTTGTTTGGTTCAAATATTTCAAGAATGACTCCAATTGATGCATTTCATGATATTGTATATCCCTAGGGCCCCTAGGACCCTTAGGGACAAATGGGGTTGGTTATAATGCATCAAGAGGGGTTATAGGCTAGCCTATGACCTCTCTTAACACATTTCATAACAACATATGTCCCTAGGGCCCCTAGGACTCCCAGGGATGCACGTGGCTTTTTCTAATGCATCTAGAGGCATTATAGATTAATGTATGACTCCTCTCGATGCACTTCATGACAACTTATGTCCCTATGGGTCCTATGGCCCCTACGGGCACATGTTGTTGGTTCTAATGTATCAAGAGGTTTCATAAGTTAACCTATGACTCCTCTTGATGTATTTAAAGACAACCTATTTCCCTAGGGGTCTTAGGGTGGCTAAGGATGCATTTGGTTGGGTCCAATGTGTCAAAATGGGTCATAGGTTAACTTATGACCCTGATCGATAAATTTCATAACAATGTATGGCCCTAGGGTCCCTAGGACCCCTAGGTGTCAAGCATTTAGTTTGATATAATTTGTCAAGAGGGGTCATAGGTTAACCTATGACCCCTCTCAATGCATTACAAGACAATGTATATCCCTAGGAGCCCTAGGACCCCTAGGAATGCATGTGGTTGGTTCCAATGTGTTGAGAGGCATCGTAAGTTAACCTATGACCCCTCTTGACACATTTGATGACATTGTATGTCTGTATGGGCCCTTGGACACCTAGGTATGCATATGGTTGGTTCTAATGCATCAAAAGTGGTCATATGTTAACCTATGACCCCTATTGATGCATTTCATGACAATGTATGTCCCTAAGGGCTCGAGGACCCCTAGTGATGCATTTGTTGTGTTATAATGTGTAGCATTTCCTGACAACCTATGTCCCTAGGCGTCTTAGGGCCCCTAGGGATGCATTTGGTTGGTTCCAATGCATCGATAGAGGTCATAGGTTAAATTATGACTCCTCTCGATGCAATTTATGACAACATATGTCTCTAGGGGTCCTAAGACCCCTAAGGATGCATGTGGTTGGTTCTAATGTGTCGAGAGGCATCATAGGTTAACCTATGACCCCTCTCGACACATTTCATGACAACCTATGTCCCTAGGGGTCCTATGGCCCTTAGGGACACATTTGGTTGGTTCCAATGCATCAAGCGGAGTCATATGTTAACCTATGACACCAATCAATACATTTCATGATAGTGTATGTCCCTAAGGGGCCTATGAACCCTAAGGATGCATTTGATTGGTTATAATGCTTCAAAAGGGGTCATAGGTTAACCTATGACCCCACTCAACACATTTCATGTCAACTTATGTCCTTAGGGGCCCTAAGATCCCTAGGGACACATGTGGTTGATTCGAATGTGTTGAGAGGCATCATAGGTTAACCTATGACCCCTCTCAATCCATTTTATGACAATAAATGTCCCTAGGGGTCCTATGGCCCATAGCAATGCATTTAGTTGGTTCCAATGCATCAAAAATGACCCCAATAGACATATTTTATGACAATGTATGTCCGTAGGGGCCTTAGGGCCCCTAGGGATGTATGTGATTGGTTATAATGCATCTAGAGGGGTCATACTTTAACCTATGACCCCTCTTGATGCATTTCATAACAACATATGTATCTAGGGACCCTAGGGCCCCTAGGAATGCATCTTATTCATTCTAATCCATTAAGACACATCACGGGTTAACCTCTGACCCCTCTTAATGCATTTAATGAAAACCTATGTTCCTATGGACCTTAGGGCCTGTATGGACGCATGTTGGTTTCTAATGTGTCGAGAGGTGTCATAGGTTAACCCATGACCCCTCTCAATGCATTTCATGACAACCTATGTCACTAGGGGGCCTAGGTCCCATAAGGATGCATTTGGTTGGTTTCAATGTGTTAAGAAGTGTCATAGGTTAATCTATGACCCCTATCGATGCATTTCACGATAATGTATGCCCTCAAGGCCCTAGGACCCCTAGTAGTCACACATTTGGTTGGTTATATTGCTTCAAGAGGGGTCATAGGTTAACCTATAACCCCCTTGACACATTTCATCACAACGTATGTCTCTAGGGGCCCTAGGGCCCTTCGAAACACATTTGGTTGATTATAATGCATCAACGATACATTTCATGAAAACATATGATCCCAGGGGCCTTAGGACCCCTAGGGATGCATGTGGTTGATTCTAATGCGTTCATAGGGGTAATAGGTTAACCTATGACCCTGAACGATATATTTCATGACAATGTATGTCCCTAAGGGCCATAGGACCCCTAGGGATGCATTTTGTTGGTTATAATGTGTTGAAAGGGGTCATAGGTTATCCTATGACCCCTCCTAATGCATTCCATGACAACCAATGTCACTAGGGGGTATAGTGCACCTAGGGATGCATTTGGTTGGTTCCAATGTGTTGAGAGGAGTTATAGGTTAACCTATGACCCCTCTAGATGCAATTTATGACAACTTATGTCCCTAGGGGCCATAGGACCCGTAGAGACACATGTGGTTTGTTCTAATATGTCGAGAGGCATCATAGGTTAACCTATGAAAATTCTCAATTCATTTCTTTACAACCTATGTCTATAGGGGTTCTAGGTCCCTTAAAGACACATTTGATTAGTTCTAATGCATTAGGAGGGGTCATAGGTTAACATATGACCCCTCTCGACAGATTTCATGATAATGTATGTCGCTAGTAGCCTTAAGACCCCTAGGGACTCATATAGTTGGTTCTAATGCATCAAGAGGTGTTAGAGGTTAACCTGTGACACGTCTCGATGCATTTTATGACAAGTTATGTCCCTAGGGCTCCTAGGGCCTCTAGGAATGCATTTGGTTGGTTCTAATGCATCAAGAATCACCTTGATCAACACATTTCATTACAATGTATGTCCATAGGGGCCATATGACCCCTAGGGATGCATGTGCTTGGTTATAATGTGTCGAAAGACCTATGACCCCTCTCGATGCATTTCATAACAATGTATGTTCCTACAAGTCCTAGGACCCCTATGGATGCATGTGATTTTTTCTAATGTATCGAGAGGTGCCATAGGTTAACCTATGACTGCTCTCAATGCATTTCACGACAACCTATTTCCCTATGGATCCTAAGGCCCCTGTAGATGCATGTTGTTTTTTCTAAAGCATTGAGAGGGATCATAGGTTAACCTATGACCCCTCTCGACACATTTCATAACAACCTATGTCCATTTGGTCAGTTATAATGCATCAAGAGGGGTCATAGGTTAACCTATGACCTTGATCAATGCATTTGATGACATTGTATGTCCCTAAGGGCATTATGATCCCTAGGGGTCATGCATTTGGTTGGTTATAATGCATTGAGAGATCTCATAGGTTAACATATGACCCCTCTCGAGGCATTTCATGACAGACTATGTCCCTAGGGGTCTTAGGACCCCTAGGGATGAATTTGGTTGGTTCTAATGCATCGAGAGGGGTCATAGGTTAACCTATGACCCCTATCGACACATTTAATGACAACCTATGTCAATAGGGGTCCTAGAGACCCTGGAGATTCATTTTATTAGTTCCAATGCATCAATAGGGGTCATAGGTTAATTGATCACCTCGATCGACACATTTCATGATAATGTATGTCCCTAGGTACCAATTTGGTTGGTTATAATGCATCGAAAAGGGTCATAGATTAACTTACAACCCCTCTCGACACATTTCATGATAACATATGTCCCTAGGGTCCCTAAGACCCCTAGGGATGCATTTTGTTAATTATAATGCATTGAGAGGGGTCATAGGTTAACCTATGATGCCACTCGGTGGATTTCATGACAACAAATGTCCCTAGGTGCCCTACGGCCCATAGGGAGACATTTGGTTGATTCTAATGCATGAATAGGGGTCATAGGTTAACTTTTGACCTCTCTCAATTTATTTTATTACAACAAATGTCACTAGAGGCCCTTGAAACCCTAGGGATGCATCTGGTTGGTTCTAATGTGTTAAGAGTGGTTATAGGTTAACTTATGACCCCAATTGATGCATTTCATGACAATGTATGTCCCTAACCAACCTAAGACCCCTAGGGACCAATTTGGTTAGTTATAATGTGTCAATAGGTGTCATAGATTAACTTATGACCCCTCTCGATGCATTTCATGACAACCTATGTCCCTAGGGGTCCTGGGGCCCCTAGGGATGCATTTGGTTGGTTCCAATGTGTCAAGAGGGGTCACAGGTTAACTTGTGACCCCTCTCGATGAATTTCATGAATACATATGTCCCTAGGGGCCCTAGGAACCCTAGGGACACATGTGGCTGGTTCTAATGTGTTGAGAGGTGTCATAAGTTAACCTATGGCACCTCTCGATGCATTTCATGACAACCTATGTCCCTAGGGGTCCTACGGCACCTAGGGATGCATTTGGTTAGTTCCAATGCGTCCAGAGGGGTCATAGGTTAACCTATAAACATAATTGACACATTTCATGACAATGTTTGTCCTTAAGGGCCCTAAGACACCTAGGGATGCATTTGGTTGGTTATAATACATCGAGAGAGGTCAAAGGTTAACCTATGACCACTCTTGATGTATTTCATAACAATGTATGTCCGTAGGGGCATTAGGACCCCTAGGGATGCATGTGGTTGGTTCTAATGCATTCAGAGGCATCATAAGTTAACCTATTTCCCCTCTTGATGCATTTTATGACAACCTATGCCCCTAGGGGTCCTACGGCCCCTATGAAGGCATTTGTTTAGATCCAATACGTCAAGAATGACCCCAATTGATGCATTTCATGACAATATATGTCCTTAGCAGCCCTAGAACCCCTAGTGATGCATGTGGTTGGTTATAATGCATTGAGAGGGGTCATAGGTTAACCTATGCCCCCTATCGATGCATTTCATAACAACACATGTCCCTAGGGTCCCTAGGACCCCTAGGGATGCATGTGGTTGGTTCTAATACATCAAGAGGCATCATAGGTTAACCTATGATCCCTCTCGACACATTTCATGACAACCTATGTTCCTGAGGGTCCTAGGGCTCCTAGGGATGTATTTGGTTGGTTCCAATGCATCAAGAGGGGTCTTAGGTTAACCTACAACCCTGATCGATGCATTTCATGACAATGTATGTCCCAAAGGGCCCTAGGACACCTAGAGGTCACGCATTTGGTTGGTTATAATTGGTTGAGAGGAGTCATAGGTTAAACTATGTGCACAATCGACACATTTCATGACAACGTATGTTCGTAAGGGCCCTAGGACCCCCAAGGATGCATTTGTTTGGTTATAATGTGTCAAGAGGTGTCATAGGTTAACCTATGACCCTTCTCGATGCATTTTATGACAATGTATGTCCTTAGGTACCCTTAGACCTCTAGGGACACATGTGGTTGGTTCTAATGTGTCAAGAGTGGTCATAGATTATCCTATGACCCCAATCGACACATTTCATAACAATATATGTCCCTAAGGGCCCTAGGACCCCTAGGTGTCATGCATTTGGTTTTTTATAATGCATCGAGAGGGGTTATGGGACCTAGGACCCATAGTGACAAATGTGGTTGTTTCTAAAGCATTAAGAGGTGTCATAGTTTAACCTATGACCCCTCCCAATGCATTTCACAACAACCTATGTCCCTAGGGGTCCTATGGCCCCTAGGGACACATTTTGTTGGTTACAATGCATCAAGAGGTGTCATAGATTAATCTATGACCCCTCTCAATGCATTTCATGATAGCATATGTCCTTAGGGGCCTTAGGGACCCTAGGTGTTAGATTATGGTGACTGATCAGGAAAGTATTGTACATACTTCATAAAAGAATATCAGAGTCTAGGGTGGTTTGATCTAGTGGGAGCCCCATGTGGTAATGGTATTGGTACAGGATCAGTCTCCAAGTGGGAGATTGTTGTTTAGTGTGGAGCCTGATCAGTCCCCAAGTGGAAGATTGTTAGATTATGGTGACTGATTAGGAAAGTATTGTACATACTTTATAAATAGTGGGGTTCGGGGCATCACCCTGAAAAAAAATTTTGTGCCGTGGCCGACATGGTAACTGACATATTATGGCCGACATATGGCCGACATGTTATAACCCTAAAGCGGTTTAATACTTCTATAAAAGGGTTTAGGGTTAGGTTTTTTCATTATGTTTTGATGCAAAATTAGTTCTTGCGGCTGTATTGAGCTGTAAGGGATTACGGATTGTAATCAGGTTATAATCACTGGATTGTAATAAGATCAGACTTGTTGTTTAGTGGATGTAGCCCAGGGATTAGGTGCACCACTTTAAATCTTGGTGCCTTGTGTTCCTTTCTGTGCGATCTATTATTTTATGTTATTGGTTATATTTGCATGTAGTTTTTTATTTCTGTCTGTGGTTTATCCTAACACTAGGGATGCATGTGGTTTGATCTAATGTGTTGATAGGCGTCATAGGTTTACTTGTGACCCAGCTCAACATAGTTTATGACAACCTATGTTCCTATGGGTGCTTAGGCCCTTAGGAACACATTTGGTTGGTTCCAATGCATCAAGAATCACCTTGATTGACACATTTCATTATAATGTATGTTCTTAGGTGCCCTATGACCCATAGTAACACATGTGGTTGGTTATAATGCATTGAGAGGGGTCATAGCTTAATTGACGACCCCTCTTGATGCATTTCATAACAATGTATGTTCCTAGGGGCCCTAGGACACCTATGGAAACATGTGATTGGTTCTAATGCATCGAGAGTTGTAATAGTTTAACATATGCTCCCTCTCGATGCATTTTGTAACAACCTATGTCCCTATTGGTCCTAAGGCCCCTTTGGATGCATGTTGTTGGTTCTAATGTATCAAAAGGCATCACAGGTTAACCTCTGACCCCTCTCGATGCATTTCATGACAACCTATGTCCCCAGGGTCCTAGGGCACCTCAAGATGCATTTGGTTCATTAGAACTCATCAAGAGTGGTCATGCATTTGGTCGGTTGTAATGTGCTGAGAGATCTCACAGGTTATCATATGACACCTCTCAATGCATTTCATGACAACCTATGTCCCTAGGGGTTCTAGTGCCCCTAGGGACATTTTTGGTTGGTTCCAATGCAATGAGAGGGGTCATAGGTTAATCTGTGACTCCTCTTGATGCATTTTATAACAATGTATGTCCCTAGGGGCCCTAGGACTCCTTGGGGCACATGTGGTTGGTTTTGATGCATTAAGAGGTGTCATAGGTTAACTTATGACCCTTAAGGAAGTGGCTTGCAATGGGGGCCGGGGCCCTAAGAGGCTGCCAGGGTAACTCATTGTAAGTTTGATTAATAAGTGATAACATTCACACTTAATACTAACTGAATGAACCTAAAAAGATAAGAGTTTTGGTTCTCGCCCATGCCTTGAGTGCTTGTATAGGCTAGGATGGGAGTAGTGATAACGCATGGTTGCGACCTTGCATTCCATAGTATGCCTTGTCAATATGAGAGGATACAAGTGGCCGCATGAGATCTGTGTGGACCCATGGAGTTTAGCTAACTGCTAGGGTAACTTATACGAGATAAATGCGATGATACTTTCTTGCTTGCAGAGTAGGTTTTCTACATGTCATTGTGTGCCTCTGGGAGGTAGATGTCACTATCGTGTTTGGAACCTTTGAGTTAGTATACTTTTAAGATTCCTGAATTATAGAGATTTATGCTAGGTGATTTTGATAGCCTGCTTGGGACTTGAGATTATCTCCTCAGCACGGTGGGAGTGGACCACTTAGGTTCCACATGGTCGGTTGGTAGTGTATTTTTACTCTTATCATTTGAGATCCATCCGAGACACCATGGCTGGAGTATTATTGGTTGGTATTTATCTTCATTCTGTTCTTGGATCATTATGATCGATGATATACCTTATGATCGATGTATTTATTGGTATGTTTCTTATATTGATGATTTGCATATGTTAGATGATGTTACCTTATGCTTTACTTTGTATATTAGTAGGATGTTTTTAGGAGTGACATTCCTACTATGTTAATAGCCGATGATCTCTTCGGTGCTTTGGAATGTTACGCACGGAGGGATGGCTAGGATCCACGATGGTCTAATGATGTTATTTACGGTTGCAAGGAACCGTGCACTTAGTTTATTTTGTTTGATCTTTATGATGGATGTATATGTCTTCTATGATGATGTATCATGTGATTATCTTTACTTTGATGTATCATGGATTAGAATAGGATGATGTACCTTATTTTACATATGTATATTCATTGAGCTTGTCATGCCCTATGACATGTACAGAGGATGAATGAGCATTTGAAATGTAATATTTAAACATTGGACTTATCATTATTATTTCATGTGGATGTTGTATTAGATGGATTTATGTATGTAATTCAACATTAAGGGATCTTTAAAGAATGTAATCGGATATGTATGTTATGTTTACTTTCAGATGGACATTGTTATTGCTTCCATTATTAAGTACAAGTTATATGTGATATTTACTTTCATGTTATTTTAAAAAAAAAAAAAAAAAAAAGTTACCAAATTTAGTGAAATTCTAAGTTAATTCTTTGGATTCCTTGGCGGGGCATTACATTTGGTATCAGAGCCCAAGTTTCAACATTGGGAGCTCTGTGTATATTGGAATATCACTAGTTATTAACTAGTTAAACAAAATGAAAACTTTGAACTATCATGTGTATTTCTTTCAAACCGAAAACTTGAAAACTAGGTGAACTAAAAATAGAATTTAAAACTGTTACTTGCATATTTTTCATACTTCAACACTTAGCTTTCAAAATTGAAAATTCTACTGAAAACTTAAATGAGGGAAAACCTGAAAATTGAAACTTATTCTAGTAGCAAAACATATATCTTTTATCTAATTTTCAAGGTAGTATACCTTTGTTTATCTTTGCAAGCATTAATTTGCTCTTGTTTAGAATGTATTAAGGGATATATTTTGGTATTTGTTAAAGGAATGATGTTGGATCGATATGGTTTTCGGTTTACTATTAAACTAGAATCATATTGCTCTAAATATGTTGTAAAATTCTCAGTGGAATCATATTCTCTTGTAAGGAGGAAAAGGGTTCATTGGGACCCACATAGTGAGTATCTTAGCTTTTCATTCTTGTAGGCTTCCAGGAGTAAGCCTAATCCCAAGGGGGGTGGATGTAGTGTCTTCCCCTAGTTTGCATTTTTTTATCATTGCTAAACTCTTTTAGAGCTAGTTTCATGTTGATGGTTAGTAACATTATTATGAGATTATCAGATATTGTGCTACGGATTCAGTTGATATGTGATGAGATTACTTAGACTCTACATTTCATGTATGTATGATGATTATTTTCAGTGTTTGCAGTTATTAATGATTATTAGTAAGATAATTTATTATCATATGTGTTTTCTTATGGATACTTACCCCATACTTGCATGTGTATGGTGTGCGTATTTTCTTTGTATGTTTGCTTTTGTATGGTGTGTCTGATGTGGTTAAGGAAGGGAGTCGTAGTCACCTGCTAGTCGAGATCTACATGATGCACCACTTCCTGTCATTGCCTCTTTAGTTTAATAAATATTGTACTTGTACATGCATAGTTTTTATGCAGGTTGCAGGTACTAGGTATTGACTTCCCTAAATTTTCAGGATGAGCGTACCCTATCACATTATCTCAATGATAAGAGAGGGGAGATAAATTCTCAAGTCCAAACCCCAACCCTTTAAGCCATTTGTTCTAATCGAAAAATTAGGACAAGTATCTGAGTTGAGTATCTTCCGAATGCATCAGATGATGTAATTCGTGATATAAATCCTTTGGTTTGATTTGTATGTATATTGGCTATGATAGATTTTTCATATTTTTACCTTTGTGAGTCTTTAGAGTATTTTCTATTAATTAAGCCTAATTAAAAGATTTAGTTAATAGTTTAATTTAATAGAAAATTAATATGATATTTTGATATTTATTTTATTTAATTAATTAGAAAATTAATTAAATAAAATAATTAAATTGGAAGATAAAAGTTATAATATTAAATTTAGAATGTGACAATATTTATTTTAATAATAATATATTTGGAGCTCATTTTTAAATAGATGACTAAATAATATTATTATTAAAGCTAATAAATATTTTAGCAATAAAGTTTTGAAAAATGAAATTTAAAAGTGGAAAATATATCTTAAATTATTAAAAGATTCTAAATCTCATATGATTAAAATATAAATATATTAAGATTGAAAAGTGGAGATATTAAAGTTAGTGCATGAGAATTAATAAATTAAATTGGAAAGATTAAAGTAAATTAGAGTTATAAGCTTGCATGAGAATTAACATGTGTCAACGACACGGAGGTTAGTGCATCAATTAAGCACAAGGTGTCTACAATGCTATGACTCATCAAAAAAAAGAATTGAAAAAGACCAATGCTTAGTTGGTGACACCTTTCAGCGGTTTCAAGAAGCATTCCAAAAGTTTCTTGAGAGCTCTTGATATTCAGGCATTCATAGAAGCTTAAAAGAAAAAGCTTAATGAAAGCTACAAGTTTAATGGAAGCTACAAGCTTAATGAAAGCCATGAGTTATAAGCAAAAAATAAAAGCTTCAAAGATTACATGCATGAGAGAAGATTCATATGCACATATATTTTCTACTTGCTTCTATGCTCCTCCTAGCACTTCTAATCACTTGGAGGATTCGATCGGCTTGGATTCTTGGAAAAATTGCGAATGATGGAGAAAGAAGGGATTTTTTATGGATTTTCTATGGAATACTCTCTTTGATTGAATCTACTATTTGAAATTGGAATCAAGATATTTTATTTGGTTGAGAAAAAAATTTTTAAAAAATCTTAGATCCAATTAAGGAGAAATAATTAGATCTTAATCAAGTTTGGGTTCAAATTTATATTGCGAAATTAGATAGACAAGATTTGGAATTAAAATAAAATTTTATGGTGAAAATTTGAATGATTAGATGTAATCTTTCTATCAATTATATTTTTAGATGCATATGAACAAACCCTTTTATGGTTAAATTTAGAGAACAATTATTTTAAGAAAAAATTCTTAATTCATCACAAATTGTCTTGTCGTTGTCTCTCGGATAGACCTGAATTAAGTCATTCATAATTTTTTATCGGGATAGAATTTATTTGATCGCTCTAGTCAGAATCAAAGCAACTTGACCCTCTCCAACATATTCAAATTTCAACCCGATCCAATTGTTCATTAGAGAGATATGGTCATCATACTAGGACTGTTTTATTCAAAAACGGATGTCTCTTGATTTCCCATAACCAAGAGTTCTTTATGCTTAAACTTCACAAAAATAATATATTCAAGTAATATAATTAAAATTTAATAATTATGTAATTAGTCTAAAGACTAATAAGAATGTTCTGAATGAATTAATGGAGATTTTTTAATGAAAAGTTTGTGGATGGAGTTGATGGATAGAGATATTGAATTCAATAGAGAATGGATGACTTTTAATATTAATTATTTAATGTATATTAAATACTATTTAATATATAGTTAAAGGGTGGTAAAAGTGTTTAATGATGATTATTAAGAGACTCAAATTTTAATGATATTGGATTTAGATTTAAATAAGAATTATTATATTGACAAGGAGTCATAGTTACATTATAACATTGTTATAACATAGCTACGATTTGAATTATTGATATGCCTTAAAGGTTAGTTAAATAATAACTAATGGAGCTTATGAAAATATAGTTTGATGAGTTTATTATTTATTATTTTTGTTAAATCTGACAAACTATTAATAAATAATGGTTTAAATAGTTATCAACAAATTTGATTAGAGATAATCTATTGGAGATTATTTAATGAATTAAAGATATTATTGCAATCTACCCTTATTAGAACATTATTAATATGCATTAGTTTTATATGGTCTATTATCTAATCTAATTAAATCAAATTTAATTAAGATTAGTTAATAGTAGAAGAAGTGTAGTTAATTATGAAATGTCCCTTTACTGATTTTTTATGGTATTTCTAGTCTCAAATTAGATCTTTAAAATCAAACAACCAATATTACAAAGATCTGTCAATTTCTCAATAAAACCCAAATCGGGTATGTCCAAATTAGTGCCAAAAAACTTCACAACTTCACAAATTATTAATAAATCTGAGAATGGACATTTGTATAGAAATTTAAGCAGCATAATAGCCTACAAAATGACATTTCCAAATTTGTATAGCTGTAACACAACAGCTCACAAATGTAAGACAAAACTATGCTCAAACGAGCTCCCGAAATTAACACACAATGCCCGGAAACACCACAAAAAAACTCATAAACTATCTCAGAAGTTTAATCATGACCCAATACATATATTCAGCTCTATTTTAACATCTTAAAGTCTGAAATATAGCAACAACCCAAACTGATATGAAACACTCAACTGAAAACACCAAACTCAAATAAAAAACAACCCCGAAAACCCACAAATCGGCACTATTCAGCACAAAGGCAAACTCTGTATGAGCATGCACATGGAATGGCTTCAAACTCCCGTCCTTAGCCTTCTTGGAAACCTGCAAACTCCCATTCTTAGGTCTCCTTCTCCACAGGTTTGGCAGCCTCTGAAGAACAACAAGAAAATTAGCAAAAATCAAGTTCTGGAATGAGTCCAAAATGCCTCCAAACCCCTTTTAAAGAGGGCATAACCCTAACTCACATCCAAGAGGGGTTAATAAAATATAATTTAATAATAATTTTTATTTATTAGTCCATTGGTTTCCAAATATTAGCCCCTTTTTTCCGACTTCACCTTTTTGGAGCCTGCCTGCCTTAGCAAAGTTTTTTTTTTTTTTAATTATTTGAATAGGGGACATGACAAGTCCTCCCCTCTCAAATATTGCTTGTCCTCAAGCAATGAAGGTTGAAATTCTCAAGAATATGTGCTCCTTCCCAAGTTGCATCCTCTAGTGGTAATCCTTTCCATTTGACCAAATGCTCTATGACGCTCCTATTTCTCAACCTTTTCTCTCTTGTATCCAAAATCTCTTCTGGTATCAAAACTAATTTCCCTTCATCATGAAGAGGTGGTAATTCTGTAGATACTATGGTTTGCTGGCCTAGAACCTTCTTTAAGCAAGATACATGAAAAATATTATGTATTTTGCTGTTTAGTGGGAGCTCCAATTCATAAGCTACCTCTCCTACCTTCTTAATGATTTTATATGGCCCATAGAACCTTGGCTTGAGTTTCTCTACCCCACTCCTCTTCAAGGTGCTTTGTTTATATGGCTGCAACCTAACAAATACCAAATCTCCCACCTCAAAAGATCTTTCAATCCTTTTCCTGTCAGCATATATCTTTTGTTGGTTCTGTGCATGTTGTAGATTATCCTTGAGGGACCTTATTATGTCTTGGCTTTGCTTGATGAAATCACTTGCTGTGGGTACTCTGCTATCGGAAAGTATTAGATCAACAAAGGAAAGGGAATCATAACCATAAAGAGCATGAAAAGGAGGCATACCAATAGATATGTGATGAGATGTATTGTAACAATACTCCCCTAGGTGTAACCATTTCACCCAAGCATGTTGTTGATTGGAAACATAGTTCCTCAAATATCCCTCTATCCATTTATTAACTATCTCTGTTTGTCCATCTATTTGAGGGTGATAGCTAGTACTAGGAGTGAGTTCAGTTCCTGCCAAATGAAAGAGCTCCTTCCAAAAAGAGCTGAGGAATCTACTGTCCCGGTCACTAACAATGTTTCTAGGCAAACCATGTAATCTAAAAATTTCCTTGAAGAACAATTCGGCCACTTGTGATGCCTTGAAATCAGATGTGATAGGAAAGAAATGTGCATACTTAGTTAGTCTATCTACCACCACATATATGCAATCCTTACCTTGAACCTTGGGCAACCCAGTGATGAAATCCATGGAAATACTTTCCCATTTTTGTTCGGGAATAGGAAGTGGCTGCAACAACCCTGCAGGAAAATTTTGCTCACTCTTGCTTTGTTGGCATACCATACATTCCTTAATGTGTTTAAGGACATCCTCTTTCATACCCTTCCATGAAAACCGCTCTTGAATTTGCCTGTATGTCTTGAAGTATCCCTGATGACCAACCAAAGGTGTGTCATGAAAGGCCCTCAATATCCTCTCCTTAGTTTTTGACCCTGGCACTAAGAAGATCCTGTTCTTGTAATAAATCAATTCATCAAGAACCTTGTACCTATTATCATCCACTAACTTATCCAAAATCTTGGTGGCAAATGAATCTTTAGCATACTCTAAAATTATGGAGACTTTCCAATCAGCAGAGATAGATGATAAGGAACACAAAGTGGGCTTTCTTGAGAGAGCATCAGCAACCACATTATTCTTTCCTTTCATGTATTCAATATCAAAATCATAAGCTTGAAATTTTCTTACCCATTTTTATTGACGATCATTCAAATCCCTTTGGTTCAAGAAGAACCTGAGGCTATTATGGTCTGTCTTTACAATGAATCTCCCACATACCAAATATTGTCTAAACTTATGAAGTGCATGCATGATTGCCAAAATTTCTTTATCATAGATGGAGTAACCTTTCTCTGATTGATTTAATTTTCTACTCTCAAATGCTATTAGATGTCCCCTTTGAGTTAGGACAGCCCCTATACCTTCTCCAGAAGCATCACATTCAACAACAAAAGGTAAAGAGAAATCTGGAATTGCAAGCACAGGGCATGAACTCATTACCTCCTTAAGCTTATCAAATGTTTTTTGTGCCTCTTCTGTCCAAACAAAAGCTCCTTTCTTTGTCAAATCAGTCAAGGGGGCAGCAAGCTGAGAAAATCCCTTGGCAAATCTCCTATAGTAGCTACACAACCCGAAGAAACCTCTCAACTGTGTAAGATTAGTGGGTGGAGGCCAATCCAAAATTGCCTGGATTTTTTGTTGATCAACCTGTACTCCTTTAGAGCTTATAATATGTCCCAAATATAGGATCTCTGTCAAACCAAACTCACATTTAGATAGCTTAGCATAGAAGGATTGCTGCTCCAAGATTCCCAAAACAGTGTCTATATGCTTTAGATGCTCTTCCCATGTTTTACTGTATATCAAGATATCATCAAAAAATACCAAAACAAATTTTCGAAGATGCTGACTGAATACCTTATTCATACAAGATTGGAATGTTGCAGGTGCATTAGTGAGTCCGAATGGCATAACAAGAAATTCAAAGTGCCCATAGTGACATCTGAAAGCAGTCTTTTCCACATCTTCACTCCTCATTCTGATTTGATGGTAGCCTGATCTTAAGTCAATTTTTGAGAAGTATACAGCACCATGTAACTCATCAATGAGTTCATCTATGCATGGTATGGGATACCTATTTTTTATGGTCTTCTTGTTTAGAGCCCTGTAGTCTATACACATTCTCATTGTACCATCCTTTTTCTTAACAAGTACCACAGATGATGCAAATGGACTAGAGCTAGGCCTTATGAATCCCATGTCCAGAAGTTCTTTAATTGTTTTTTTCAATTTCTTCCTTATAACCTCTTGGATGGTGGTATGGGGTTGTTATAACTGGTTTGGCACCCTGTTCTAACTCTATAACATGCTCAAAACCTCTATCTGGTGGTAATCCTGGAGGCAAATCATTGAAAACTATACTATGCTTATCAAGAATATTTTGAATTTCAAAATGGAAATTACCTTGATTCTTTGGAGAGCTTGTTGGTTGGATTATGACTCTGCTGCCCATGTTACTTGTCCTCTTTGAAAAGTCCTCTCCATCCTCTTTGCAGAGACTGCCTTAGGTGCTCCATTCGATAACCCTCTCAATATGACTTCTTTCCCATTGGAATGAAATTTAAACTCCATAGTTTGATGGTTCATATCATAGCCTCCGATAGAGTGCAACCATTGAACACCCAATACAAGATCTGTCTCCCCAATACCAACCATATAGAAGTCATCACATAACTCATAATCTCCTAAGGTCATCTTGAGTTGTTTCACCACCCGTGTGCAAGGCATAGTGAATCCATCAGCTACAGTAACATTGAATCCCTCAAAATCTTCTGCTTTAAGCCCTCTTTTCATGACAAATCCCTCATCAATAAAATTGTGAGTTGCTCCACTATCAAGAAGAACGGTCAACCTTTGCCCTGCTAGTACCCCTCGAATTCGAAAGGGATGGTATCTTGGGACTCCTGATAATGCTGCTAAAGTGTCATCCTTGCTGATTTCTTTTCCTTTCTCTTCTTCTACCTCCTCCTTAGTATCATGAAATTCCTCATGCTCATCTGAATCAGATTCTGAAGCAACTTCAATATAGTGCACTTGACCTTTCCCCAAACATCTGTGTCCTGGATCCCATGGTTCTCTACAAGGAAAACAAAGCTTTTTCCTTCGTAATTCACTCCTAGTCTCTTCATCTACCTTCTTTTTTGCCACATTTGTCACATCTTTTGGTGGTAGTGTTGGGAAAGTCTTTTTCTGAAAATATCTCTTATGTTGCCAAAGATTTGGGAGTTTTTGATTAGTGATTGATTTCATAGGCACGCAAGTTTCAAGTTGCAACTTCTTTTGATAGCTTCCTGTAAGGTTGAGGGTGAGAAAGCCTTAACCAAACCCTTAACAGAATCTTCTAAACCATCAAGAAAAAGATAAACGATCCTCTTTTCACTCATATCAGGTACCATAACAGCCACTTTTTGAAATTCTTCTATATACTCATTAACTGATTTGGTTTGCTTCAACTTTGACAATTCTTTAAAGTACTCTTCATCATCCTTGAGGTCAAATCTATCTATTACTCTTTGACTGAAATCTTCAAATGTAGTTACCTGATCATGACCTTGAGTAGTCATTCCATGATACCACCAATCATAGGCTGCATCTTCCAAGTGTAGACTTGCAAATTGAACAGCATCACTCTCTTTCATGGGGTTAAGTGTGAAGAAAGTTTGTAATTTTTGTAGCCATGCTCTAGCTGAAATTTTATTTGTTCCATCAAAAGTAGGTGCTGTAAACTTGCTTATTTTATTTTTGAGCTCTCTTCCACTTGTCTCATGCTCCCTCCTGTTCTTTTTCTCGTGCATCAAAGTGTTCATTATATCCACATATTCTCTAAAAGGAACTGAACTACGAAAGTCATCATCTAAACCATTATAAGTAGCTCTTAATGTAATCAAGCTACCTGTAACCTCCTCCACTGGATTAATGGTTGGATTTGGTACTAGTGGCTCATCTGCAGGCAAGAAGATAGTTTTGGTTGATTTAGATGGTGTGGATCTCCTATTTCTTAGCTCCTCTGAAGTACTCCCTTTCTCATTAATAGATGCAATTTCTTGTAATTTTTTTGTCAATATTCGCAAAGCCTCTCTAGTTTTCGCCAAACCATCCACTGTTTGCTTCTGAGTATTTTGGATGTCTTGGAAGAATTTCTTTGCCATCTCATCTAGATCAGCCATACTTTTTTCTTCTTTAGATTTTGTACTTTTGCTTTCAACTAGGGGTTTGATCAAAATTTCTTTATTCTTTTCTCGCTGCAAATATCTTTTTTCTCTTTCACTTAGTTGCATGCGATCATAAATTTTGACCTGAAACTAATTAGAAGCAACATGCAACCATAAAATATGACATGCAAGATCTGGGTAGTTGTCAAAGCTGACATGCAGGATCTGGGTAGTTGTTAAAACTGACATGCAACTTCTACAAACCCTCAGGCTGGCAAGATCATGGCTCTGATACCACTGAAATGTCCCTTTACTGATTTTTCATGGTATTTCTAGTCTCAAATTAGATCTTTAAAATCAAACAACCAATATTACAAAGATCTGCCAATTTCCCAATAAAACCCAAATCGGGTATGTCCAAATTAGTGCCAAAAAATTTCACAACTTCACAAATTATTAATAAATCTGAGAATGGACATTTGTACAGAAATTTCAGCAGCATAATAGCCTACAAAACAACATTTCCATATTTGTATAGCTTTAACAAAACAGCTCACAAATGTAGGACAAAACTATGCTCAAACGGGCTCCTGAAATTAACACACAATGCCCGGAAACACCACAAAAACACCCATAAACTATCTCAGAAGTTTAATCACAACCCAATACATATATTTAGCTCTATTTTAACATCTTAAAGTCTGAAATACAACAGCAACCCAAACTGATATGAAACACTCAACTGAAAACACCAAACTCAAATAAAAAACAACTCCGAAAACCCACAAATCGGCACTATTCAGCACAAAGGCAAACTCTGTATGAGAATGCACATGGAATGGCTTCAAACTCCCATCCTTAGCCTTCCTGAAAACCTACAAACTCCCGTTCTTGGGTCTCCTTCTCCACAGGTTTGGCAGCCTCTGAAGAACAACAAGAAAATTAGCAAAAATCAAGTTCTGGAATGAGTCCAAAATGCCTCCAAACCCCTTTTAAAGAGGGCATAACCCTAACTCACATCCAAGAGGGGTTAATAAAATATAATTTAATAATAATTTTTATTTATTAGTCCATTGGTTTCCAAATATTAGCCCCTTTTTTCCGACTTCACCTTTTTGGAGCCTGCCTGCCTTAGCAAAGTTTTTTTTTTTTTAATTATTTGAATAGGGGACATGACAAATTATTAGTCAATCTAAGTAAATGGATTAAAAGAAAAGAGATTTTAATATAGTTTATATAGTGAAATTTTTAGAATGTATATTGAATACTATTAAACAATTTTAGAGTTGTTTAATGAAGATGATAATGCTAAGAATTTCAAAATTATTCATGTTAAAATCTACAATGAGTCTTATTGGTTTGTGATAGGGATATTTTTCAAACAACTTTTTTATAGACAAAATATTATTAGAACAATTAGAAAATGGAGTCTAATGGTTGATTTTAATATTCATTAAATAATTGTAAGATGATAAGTTATATTATGTTGATTTAAATTTAAAAATTATAAATGATATTGGATTAAGATTGAATTATTATGTTATTGGTTAATACGTTTGAATACCTTAATGGTATTAAAAGTTAGCTAATGAAGTTCTCTATAAAAGTTCTCTAGATTGATTATTTATAGTTGTGATAAGTTTATTATTTATTAATGTTTGTTGGGTCTAACAAACTATTAATAAATAATAGTATAAATAGTTTAAATAGTTATCAACTAATACGAACAGAGTTACTCTAAAAGAGATTAGTTAATGATCGAAGTACTGTAAAAAATATTAATCAAATTGAATTGGTTAATAATTTGGAAGATTATCAGTTAACTGAATCAATGTACATAGTAAAAACTTATTTGAGATAATAATACCTGGTATTGAGAATTTATTATAACTTGTTACTATTAAAATATAAATGAGAACATTGTTGCAGAGTGATGTATGTGATCATTAAAGATTTAATAATAAGATTCCCAATATAGCTTGTCATCAAATATTAACAAGTTATTATTATTGAATTATTAATATGATCATTTGAGTATTGAATTATAGTTGACTTTTAACTTACAGAATTTTAGTTAGTTATTAGTCAACTGATGTTAATTAGAACGTTCTTATGGTTATACAATTATTAATTAAATCAATTAATGAGAGTTAATTAGATTTAATTAATAATTAAGTTATGTAATAGAGGTTTATTTGATATAATTCTTTTAACGATATTGTAGATTATCTATATTGAAATTGATAGGTCTTATTCTTATGACTTGAATTATGACTTTAGATATTGTATGGTTGTCAACGATGGTGATGATTAAATTCAAAGACTCAAACTTTAGTAATACTTAATTAAGTTTTTAATTGAAAATTAAAAGATGTTAATAGGTCATGGATGGTGTACCTATGTTAATGGATTAAGATAAATAAAGTTATAATCTCTTATTCGAAGAATAATAATTAGTCCTCTTATAATATAATGAATAATGATCTTAGAAAAGTTGAAAGGTTAATCAATTAGAATATGGATCATAGTTAAGTAAGAGAACAATTTAATTAAAGGTCAATAATGATCATTTTACTCAATATTTATCCTTAAGTTATTCTTTAAATATAATTCTTATTAATGGAAGGATAATGTTATCGAGGAATAAACGGGTTGACTTGTAGGTCAAATGATGAAACTTGAGACACTTGAAAATATACTTGCAAACAGAAAACTGAAAAGCTCTACACTTGATTCAACTATGTAAGACAACAAAATTAAAATATGTGTTTGCATCATGTATTCTTTATACTTTTTATTTTGGATTTTTGGATTGACTAGTTTTGACCAGTCTTAGGTTGTTACGAAAGGCTTGGGGGTTATGAGATGTGTTGGCATGTTGATCTTATTTGGTCTCGATCTTTATAAGCCCAACCATAGTAATGTGATCGTATGCTCTATGAAATATTTATATTTACTGATTGTTATTGTTCATCAGTCTTCATGTGTGAAGCTGAGATGTATGCGTATGAGACACTTGAGCTAATCATTTTTGAGTCATCGATCAGTTATCTTTGGATTACTTTCTCGTCACCATGATGGAACTAAAATGTGGATTTATTCTTGATGATGTCATATTGTGACATGTTTGACTCAACCATTTTGGAGTCTTCAATCAGTATGATTTTGAGATATTCTTGGTTGCTTGTTGAGAACCAATGATTATGGTGATTTATTTTGAGACATATTTTGGTTATTGAGAACCAATGGATACTTATGATTATCAGTGATGCCTTAAGTTGCCAATAGAGAACTATCATGGTCATGATTTTCTATGGATACTTTTTGGATGCTCATGAAGATTTGATGATTCTTATCTTGAAGATTTGATGATTCTTATTATGGATATTTGATGCTTATTTGATGATTCTTTTTATGGATTATCTTTTGAATTTTTGTTACAGTCGCTTGTACAGGACTGTGGTGATTTATGATTCCATGAGCCTAGGGTAGGTAATCTACTTGTAGTGTCAGGAAGTGGCTTGCAATGGGGGCCGGGGCCCTAAGAGGCTGCCAAGGTAACTCATTGTAAGTTGGATTAATAAGTGATAACATTCACACCTAATACTACCTGAATGAACCTAAAAAGATAAGAGTTTTGGTTCTCGCCCATGCCTTAAGTGCTTGTATAGGCTAGGATGGGAGTAGTGAGAAAGCATGGTTGCAACCTTGCATTCCATAGTATGTCTTGTCAATATGAAAGGATACTAGTGGCCGCATGAAATTTGTATGGACCCGTGGAGTTTAGCTAACTGCCAGGGTAACTTGTATGAGATAACTGCGATGACACTTTCTTGCTTGCAGAGTAAGTTTTCTACATGTCAGTGTGTTCCTCTGGGAAGTAGATGTCAGTATCATGTTTGGAACCTTTGAGTTAGTATACTTTTAAGATTCTTGGATTATATGGATTTATGCTATGTGATTTTGATAGCTCGTTTGGGACTTGAGATTATCTCCTCAGCACGGTGGGAGTGCACCACTTAGGTTCCACACGGTCGGGTGGTAGTGTATTTTTAGTCTTATCATTTGAGATCCATCTGAGACACCATGGCTGGAGTATTCTTGGTTGGTATTTATCTTCATTCTATTTTTGGATTATTATGATTGATGATATACCTTATGATGGATGTATTTATTGGTATATTTCTTAGATTGATGATTTGCATATGTTAGATGATGTTACCTTATGCTTTACTTTGTATATTAGTAGGATATTTTTAGGAGTGACATTCCTACTATGTTAATAGCCGATGATATCTTCGGTGCTTTGGAATGTTATGCACAGAGGGATGGCTAGGATCCACGATGGTCTAATGATACTATTTACGGTTGGCAGGAACCGTGCACTTAGTTTATTTTGTTTGATCTTTATGATGGATGTATATGTCTTCTATGATGATGTATCATGTGATTATCTTTACTTTGATGTATCATGGATTAAAATAAGATGATGTACCTTATTCTACATATGTATATTTTTTGAGCTTGTCATACCCTATGACATGTACAGAGGATCAATGAGCATTTGAAATGTAATATTTAAACATTGGACTTATCATTATTATTTCATGTGGATATTGTATTAGATGCATTTATGTATGTAATTCAACATTAAGGGATCTTTAAAGAATGTAATCGGTTATGTATGCTATGTTTACTTTCAAATGGACATTGCTATTGCTTCCGTTATTAAGTACAAGTTATATGTGATATTTACTTTCATGTTATTTTTAAAAAAAAAAATATTACCAAATTTAGTGAAATTGTAAGTTAATTCTTTGGAATCCTTGGTGGGGCATTACATTTGGTATCAGAGCCCGAGTTTCAACATTGGGAGCTCTGGGTATATTGGAATGTCACTAGTTATTAACTAGTTAAACAAAATAAAAACTTTGAACTATCATGTGTATTTCTTTCAAACCAAAAACTTGAAAACTAGGTGAACTGAAAATAGAATTTAAAACTGTTACTTGCATATTTTTTATACTTCAACACTTAGCTTTCAAAATTGAAAATTCTACTGAAAACTTAAATGAGGGCAAAACTGAAAATTGAAACTTATTCTAGTTGCAAAACATGTATCTTTTATCTAAGTTTCAAGGTAGTATACCTTTGTTTATCTTTGCAAGCATTAAATTGCTCTTGTTTAGAATGTATTAAGAAATATATTTTGGTAGTTGTTAAAGGAATGATGTTGGATCGATATGATTTTCAGTTTACTATTAAACCAAAATCATATTGCTCTAAGTATGTTGTAAAATTCTTAGTGGAATCATATTCTCCTATAAGGAAGAAAAGGGTTCAATGGGACCTGCATAGTGAGTATCTTAGCTTTTCATTCTTGTAGGCTTCTAGGAGTAAGCCTAATCCCAGGGGGGTGGATGTAGTGTCTGCCCCTGGTTTGCATTTTGTTATCATTGCTGAACTCTTTTAGAGCTAGTTTCATGTTGATGGTTAGTAACATTATTATGAGATTATCAGATATTGTGCTATGGATTCAGTTGATATGTGATGAGATTACTTAGACTCTACATTTCATTTATGTATGATGATTATTTTCAGTGTTTGCAGTTATTAATGATGATTAGTAAGATGATTTATTATCATATGTGTTTTCTTATGGATACTTACCCCATACTTGCATGTGTATGGTGTGCGTGTTTGCTTTGTGTGTTCGCTTTTGTATGGTGTGTCTGATGTGGTTAAGGAAGGGAGTCGTAGTCACCTGCTAGTCGGAATCTACACGATGCACCACTTCCTGCCATTGTCTGTTTAGTTTAGTATATATTGTACTTATACATGCATAATTTTTATGTAGGTTGCAGGTACTGGGTATCGACTTCCCTGAATTGCCAAGATGAGCGTACCCTATCACATTATCTCAATGATAAAAGAGGGGAGATAAATTCTCAAGTCTAAATCCCAACCCTTTAAGCCATTTGTTCTAATTGAAAAATTAGGACAAGTATCTGAGTTGAGTACCCTCTGAATGCGTCAGATGATGTAATTCGTGATATAAACCCCTTGGTTTGATTTGCATGTATATTGACTATGATATGTTTTTCGTATTTTAACCTTTGTGAGTCTTTGGAGTATTTTCTATTAATTAAGCCTAATTAAATGATTTAGTTAATGGTTTAATTTAATAGAAAATTAATATGATATTTTTATATTTATTTTATTTAATTAATTGAAAAATTAATTAAATAAAATAATTAAATTGGAAGATAAAAGTTATAATATTAAATTTAGAATGTGACAATATTTATTTTAATAATAATATATTTGGAGCTCATTTTTAAATAGATGACTAAATAATATTATTATTAAAGCTAATAAATATCTTAACAATAAAATTTTGAAAAATAAAATTTAAAAGTGGAAAATATATCTTAAATTATTAAAAGATTCTAAATCTCATATGATTAAAATATAAATATATTAAAATTGAAAAGTGGAGATATTAAAGTTAGTGCATGAGACTTAATAAATAAAATTGAAAAGATTAAAGTAAATTGGAGTTATAAGCTTGCATGGAAATTAACATGTGTCAACAACACGGAGGTTAGTGCATCAATTAAGCACAAGGTGTCTACAATACTATGACTCATTAAAAAAAAATTAGAAAAGATCCATGCTTAGTTGGTGACACCTTTCAGCGGTTTCAGGAAGCATTCCAAAGGTTTCTTGAGAGCTCTTAATATTCAAGTATTCATAGAAGCTTAAAAGAAAAAGCTTAATAGAAGCTACAAGATTAATAGAAGCTACAAGCTTAATGGAAGCCACGAGTTATAAGCAAAAAATAGAAGCTTCAAAGCTTACATGCATAGGAGAAGATTCATATGCACATATATTTTCTACTTGCTTCTATGCTCCTTCTAACACTTCTAATCACTTGGAGGATTCGATCAGCTTGGATTCTTGGAAAAATTGCGAATGATGGAGAAGGAAGAGATTTTTTATGGACTTCTGAGGCATGACAAATTAGCATCAGTGTCTAGGTGCACTCGTAATATTCTCATATTTTCTTTGCACTCTTTTTCTTCATGTCTTCATCATATCTGTTTTATGTGTCTGAATACTCTCTATGATTGAATCTACTATTTGAAATTGGAATCAAGATATTTTATTTGGTTAAGAAGAAAACAATAAAGAAATCTTAGATCCAATTAAGGAGAAATAATTAGATCTTAATCGGGTTTGCGTTCGAATTTATATTGTGAAATTAGATAGACAAGATTTGAAATAAAAATAAAAATTTTATGGTGAAAATTCGAATGATTAGATGTAATCTTTCTATCAATTATATTTTTAGATGCATATGAACAAACCCTTTTATGGTTAAATTTAGAAAACAATTATTTTAAAAGAAAATTTTTAATTCATCACAAATTGTCCTGTTGCTGTCTCTTGGATAGACCCGAATTCAGTTACTCATAACTTTTTGTCGGGATTGAATTTATTCGATCGCTCGAGTTAGAATCGGCGCAACTTGGCCCTCTCCAACATATTTAAATTTTAGCCTAATCTAATGGTTCATTAGAGAGATATGACCGTCGTACTGAAACTGTTTTATTTAAGAATAGATGTCTCTTCATTTCCCATAACCAAGAGTTCTTTATGCTTAAATTTCACAAAAATAATATATCCAAGTAATATAATTAGAATTTAATAATTATTTAATTAGTCTAAAGACTAATAAGAATGTTCTAAATGAATTAATAGAATTTTTTTAATGAAAAGTTTGTGGATGGAGCTGATGGATAGATATATTGAATTCAATAGAGAATGGATGATTTTTAATATTAATTATTTAATGTATATTAAATACTATTTAATATATAGTTAAGGGGTGGTAAAAGTGTTTAATGATGATTATTAAGAGACTCAAATTTTAATGATATTGGATTTAGCTTTAAATAAGAATTATTATATTGACAAGGAATCATAGTTACATTATAACATTGTTATAACATAGCTACGATTTGAATTATTAATATGCCTTAACGGTTAGTTAAATAATAACTAATGGGACTTATGAAAATATAGTTTGATGAGTTTATTATTTATTAATGTTTGTTAGGTCTAACAAACTATTAATAAATAATGGTTTAAATAATTATAAACAAATTTGATTAGAGATAATCTATTGGAGATTATTTAATGAATTAAAGATATTATTGCAATCTACCCTTATTAGAACATTATTAATATGCATTAGCTTTATATGGTCTATTATCTAATCTAATTAAATCAAATTTAATTAAGATTAGTTAATAGTAGAAGAAGTGTAGTTAATTATTAGTCAATCTAAGTAAATGGATTAAAAGAAAAGAGATTTTAACATAGTTTATATAGTGGACTTTTTAGAATGTATATTGAATACTATTAAACAATTTTAGAGTTGTTTAATGAAGATGATAATGCTAAGAATTTCCAAATTATTCATGTTAAAATCTACAATGAGTCTTATTGGTTTGTGATAGGGATCTTTTTCAAACAACTTTTGTATCGACAAAATATTATTAGAACAATTAGAAAATGGAGTTTAATGGTTGATTTTAATATTGATTAAATAATTGTACGAAGATAAGTTATATTATGTTGATTTAAATTTAAAAATTATAAATGATATTGGATTAAGATTGAATTATTATGTTATTGGTTAATACATTTGAATACTTTAATGGTATTAAAAGTTAGCTAATGAAGTTCTATGTAAAAAATCTCTAAATTGATTATTTATAGTTGTGATAAGTTTATTATTTATTAATGTTTGTTGGGTCTAACAAACTATTAATAAATAATAGTTTAAATAGTTATCAACTAATACGAACAGAGTTACTCTAAAAGAGATTAGTTAATGATCGAAGTACTGTAAAAAATATTAATCAAACTGAATTGGTTAATAATTTGGAGGATTATCAGTTAACTGAATCAACGTACATAGGAAAAACTTATTTGAGATAATAATACCTGGTATTGAGGATTTATTAAAACTTGTTATTATTAAAATATAAATGAGAACATTGTTGCAGAGTGATGTATGTGATCATTAAAGATTTAATAATAAGATTTCCAATATAGCTTGTCATTAAATATTAACAAGTTATTATTGTTGAATTATTAATATAATCATTTGAGTATTGAATTATAGTTGACTTTTAACTTACAGAATTCTAGTTAGTTATTAGTCAACTGATGTTAATTAGAACGTTCTTATGGTTATACAATTATTAATTAAATCAATTAATGAGAGTTAATTAGATTTAATTAATAATTAAGTTGTGTAATAGAGATTTATTTGATATAATTCTTTTAACGAGATTGTAGATTATCTATATTGAAATTGATAGGTCTTATTCTTATGACTTGAATTATGACTTTAGATATTGTATTATTGTCAATGATGGTGACGATTAAATTCAAAGACTCAAACTTTAGTAATACTTAATTAAGTTTCTAATTGAAAACTAAAAGATGTTAATAGGTCATGAATGGTGTACCTATGTTAATGGATTGAGATAAATAAAGTTATAATCTCTTATTCGAAGAATGATAATTGGTCCTCTTATAATATAACGAATAATGATCTTAGAAAAGTTGAAAGGTTAATCAATTAGAATATGGATCATGGTTAAATAAGAGAACAATTTAATTAAAGGTCAATGATGATCAGTTTAGTGAATATTTATCTTTAAGTTATTATTTAAATATAATTCTTATTAATGGAAGGATAATGTTATCGGGGAACAAACGGGTTGACTTGTAGGTCAAATGATGAAACTTGAGACACTTGAAAATATACTTGCAAATAGAAAACTGGAAACCTCTACACTTGATTCAACTATGTAAGATAGCAAAGCCAAAACATGTGTTTGCATCATGTATTTTTTATGCTTCTTGTTTTGGGTTTTTGGGTTGACTAGTGTTGACTAGTCTTAGGTTGTTACCAGAGGCTCAGAGGTTATGAGATGTGTTGGCATGTTGATCTTATTTGGTCTCAATCTTTATAAGCCCAACTATAGTAATGTGATCATATGTTATATGAAATGTTTGTATTTACTGATTGATATTGTTCATCAGTCTTCATGTGTGAAGTTGAGATGTATGCGTATTAGACACTTGAGCTAATAATTTTTGAGTCATCGATCAGTTATCATTGAATTACCATGATGGGACTAAAATGTGGATTTATTTTTGATGATGTCATGTTGTGACATGTTCGACTCAACCATTTTGGAGTCTTCAATCAGTATGATTTTGAGATATTCCTGGTTGCTTGTTGAGAACCAATGATTATGGTGATTTATTTTGAGACATATTTTGGTTATTGAGAACCAATGGATACTTATGATTATCAGTGATGCCTTCAGTTGCCAATAGAGAACTGTTGTGGTCATGATTTTCTATCGATGCTTTTCAGATGCTCATGGAGATTTGATGATTCTTATCTTGGAGATTTGATGATTCTTATTATGGATATTTGATGCTTATTTGATGATTCTTTTTATGGATTATCTTTTGGATTTTTGTTACAGTCGCTTGTACAGGACTGTGGTGATTTATGATTCCATGAGCCTAGGGTAGGTAATCTACTTGTAGTGTCGGGGAGTGGCTTGCAATGGGGGCTGGGGCCCTAAGAGGTTGTCAGGGTAGCTCATTGTAAGTTGGATTAATAAGTGATAACATTCACACCTAATACTAATTGAATGAACATAAAAAGATAAGATTTTTGGTTCTCGCCCATTCCTTGAGTGCTTGTATAGGCCAGGATGGGAGTAGTGAGAACGCATGGTTACGACCTTGCATTCCATAGTATGCCTTGTCAATATAAGAGGATACTAGTGGCCACATGAGATCTGTATGGACGCGTGGAGTTTAGCTAACTGCCAAGGTAACTTGTATGAGATAAATGTGATGACACTTTTCCGCTTGCAGAGTAGGTTTCCTACATGTCATTGTGTGCGTCTGGGAAGTAGATGTGAGTATCGTGTTTGGAACCTTTGAGTTAGTATACTTTTAGGATTCCTAAATTATAGGGATTTATTCTATGTGATTTTGATAGCCTTCTTGGGACTTGAGATTATCTTCTCAGCACGGTGGGAGTGGACCACTTAGGTTCCACATGGTCGGGTGGTAGTGTATTTTTACTCTTATCATTTGAGATCTGTCCGAGACACCATGGCTAGAGTATTCTCGGTTGGTATTTATCTTCATTATGTTCTTAGATCAGTATGATCGATGATATACCTTATGATGGATGTATTTATTGGTATATTTCTTATATTGATGATTTGCATATGTTAGATGATGTTACCTTATGCTTTACTTTGTATATTAGTAGGATGTTTTTAGGAGTGATATTCCTACTATGTTAATAGCCGATGATCTCTTCGGTGCTTTGGAATGTTATGCATGGAGGGATAGCTAAGATCCACGATGGTCTAATGATGCTATTTACGGTTGGGAGGAATCGTGCACTTAGTTTATTTTGTTTGATCTTTATGATGGATGTATATGTCTTCTATGATGATGTATCATGTGATTATCTTTACTTTAATGTATCATGGATTAGAATAGGATGATGTACCTTATTCTACATATGTATATTCTTTGAGCTTGTCATACCCTATGACATGTACAGAGGATCAATGAGCATTTGAAATGTAATATTTAAACATTGGACTTATCATTATTATTTCATGTGGATGTTGTATTAGATGGATTTATGTATGTAATTAAATGTTAAGGGATCTTTAAAGAATGTAATCGATTATGTATATTATGTTTACTTTCAGATGGACATTGCTATTGCTTCCGTTAATAAGTACAAGTTATATGTGGTATTTACTTTCATGTTATTTAAAAAAAAAAAAAAAAATGTTACCAAATTTAGTGAAATTCTAAGTTAATTCTTTGGATTGTTTGGCGGGGCATTACAGCATCAAGAGGGTTCATAGGTTAACCTATGACCCGAATCGATGCTTTTCATGACAATGTATATACCTAAAGGCATTATGACCCCTAGAGGTCATGCATTTGGTTGGTTATAATGCATCGACAGATCTCACAAGAAAACATATAACCCCTCTCGATCCATTTCATGACAACCTATTTCTCTAGGTGTCTTAGGACCCTTAGGGATGTATTTGGTTTGTTTTAATACATCGAGAGGGGTCATAGGGTATCCTATGGCCCCTTTCGATGCATTTCATGACAACATATGTCCCTAGGGGTCCTAGGGCCCCTAGCATCGCATTTGGTTTGGTCTAAAGCATCAAGAGGGGTGATACATTAATCAATCATCGGGTCGCATTTGGTTTGTTCTAATGCATCAAGAGGAGTGATACATTAATCAATCACTCCGATTGATGAATTTCATGACAATGTATGTCCCTAGGGGCCATAGGACACCTAGGAACCAATTTGGATGGTTATATTGCATCGAAAAGGGTCATAGGTTAACTTATGACCCCTCTCGACACATTTCATGACAACAAATGTCCCTAGGGGCCCTAGGGTCCATAGGGACACATTTGGTTGGTTATAATGTGTCAAGAGGGGTCATAGGTTAACCTATTACCCCTCTTAATGCATTTCGTTACAACATATGTCACTAGAGGCCATTAGAACCCTAGGGATGCATGTGGTTGGTTCTAATATGTCAAGAGTGGGTATAAGTTAACTTATGAGCTCGATTGATGCATTTCATGACAATGTATGTCACTAAGCAACCTAAGACTCCTACAGACACATTTGGTTGGTTATATTGTGTCGAGAGGGGTCGTAGGTTAACTTATGACCCCTCTCGATCCATTTAATGGGAACCTATGTCCTTAGGGGTCCTAGGGCCCTTAATGATGCATTTGGTTTGTTTCAATGCATTGAAAGGGATCATAGGTTAACCTATGACCCCTCTCAATGCATTTCATGACAACATATGTCCCTAGGGGCCCTAAGAACCCTAGGGACACATGTGGTTGTTTCTAATGCGTTGAACCCCAGGGACAGATGTTGAGAGGTGTCATAGGTTAACCTATGACCCCTCTTGATGTATTTCATGACAACCTATGTCCCTAGGGGTCTTAGGGCCCTTAGGGATGCATTTGGTTGGTTCTAATGTGTCAAGAGGGGTCATAGGCTAACCTATGAACCCAATTGATGCATTTCATGACAATGTTTGTCTCTAAGGGCCCTACGACCCCTAGGGACACATTTTGTTGGTTATAATGCATTGAGAGGGGTCATAGGTTATCCTATGACACCTCTCGAAGCATTTCATGACAATGTATGTCCCTAGGGGCCTTAGGACCTGTAGGGATGCATGTGGTTGGTTCTAATGCATCAAGAGGTGTTATAGGTGAACCTATTACCACTCTCGATGCATTTTATGAAAACTTATGTCCCTAAGAGCCCTAGGGGACCTAGGAAGGAATTTGGTTGGTTCCAATACATGAAGAATGACCCTAATTGATGCATTTCATGACAATGTATGTCCTTAGGGGCCCTAGGATCCCTAGAGATACATGTGGTTGGTTATAATGCATCGAAAAGGGTCATAGGTTAACCTATGGCCCCTCTCAATGCATTTCATAACAACGTATGTCCCTAGGCATCCTATGACCCCTAGGGGTGCATGTGGTATGTTATAATGCATCGAGAGGCATCATAGGTTAACCTATGACCCCTCTCGACACATTTCATGACAACCTATGTTACTAAGGGTCCTACAAGCCCTAAGGATGCATTTGGTTGGTTTCAATGCATGAAGAGGGGTCTTAGGTTAACCTACAACTCCAATTGACACATTTCATAAAAATGTATGTCCCTAAGAGCCCTAAGACCCCTAGTGGTCACACATTTGATTGGTTATAATGTGTTGAGAACCTATGACCCCAATCGATGCATTTCATGACAATGTATGTCCTTGAGGGCCCTAGGACCCCTAGGGATGCATTTTTTTAGTTATAATGTGTCAAAAGGTGTCATAGGTTAACCTATGAACCCTCTCAATGCATTTTATGAAAATGTATCTCCCTAAGGACTGTCAAACCCCTAGGGACACATGTGGTTGGTTCCAATGCGTCAAGAGGGGTCATAGATTAACCTATGACCCCTCTTGACACATTTCATGACAACGTATGTCACTAGGGTCCTTAGGACCCCTAGGGATGCATCTGGTTTGTTCTAATGCATCAAGAGGCATTATAGGTTAACCTGTGACCCATCTCAACGTAATTTATGACAACCTCTATCCTTACGGGTCCTAAGGCCACTAGGAACACATTTGGTTGGTTCCAATGCATCAAAAATCACCTTGATTGATGGATTTTATTATAATATATGTCCCTAGGCACCCTATGACGCATAGGGATGCATGTCATTGGTTATAATGCATTGAGAGGGGTTCAAGCTTAACCGACGACCCCTCGATGCATTTCATAAGAACATATGTTCTTAGGGGCCCTAGGACCCCTATGGACGCATGTGGTTGGTTCTAATGCATTGAGAGGCGCAATAGGTTAATCTATGCCCCCCCTCGATGCATTTCGTGACAACCTATGTTCCTATGGGTCCTAAGGCCCCTTTGGATGCATGTTGTTGGTTCTAATGTGTCAAGAGGCATCATAAGTTAACCTATGACCCCTCTCAACGCATTTCATGACAACCTATGTACCTAGGGGTCCTAGGGATCCTAAGAATGCATTTGGTTGGTTAGAATGTGTCAAGAGTCATCACAAGTTAACCTATGACTCTGATTGATGCATCTCATGACAATGTATGTCCCTAAGGGCATTAGGACCCCTAAGGATTTTGCATTTGGTTTGTTATAATGCATCAAGAGATCTCATATGTTAACATATGACACCTCTCAATGCATTTCATGACAACCTATATTCCTAGGGGTCCTAGAGTCCCTAGGGACATTTTTGGTTGGTTCCAATGCATCCCCTCTTTATGCATTTTATAATAATGTATGTCGCTAGGGGCCCTCAGAATGCTTGGAGCACATGTGGTTGGTTCTAATGTGTCGAGAGGTGTCATAGGTTAACCTATGACCCCTCTTGATACATTTCATGACAACCTATGTCCCTGTGGGTCCTAGGGCCACTAGGAATGAATTTTTTTGGGCCCAATGCCAATGGTTGTTTCCAATGGTTGGACAATGTTTGGCCCTAAGGGCCCTAGGACCCCTAGGGATGCATTTGGTTGGTTATAATATGTCAAGAATGACCCTGATCAATGCATTTCACAACAATATATGTCCCTATAGGCCCTAGGACCCTTAGGGATGCATGTGGTTGGTTATAATGTATTGAGAGGGGTTATAGGTTAACCTATGTCCCCTCTTGATGCATTTCATAACAATGTATGTCCCTAGGGGCCTTAAGAACCATAGGGACACATGTGGTTAATTTGAATGCATTGAGAGGCATCATAACTTAATCTCTGACCCCTCCCCACACATTTCATGACAACCTATATCCCTATGGGTCCTAGGGCCCCTACGGATGCATGTTGTTTGTTCTAATACATCAAGAGGCATCATAGGTTAACCTATGACCCCTCTCAATGCATTTCATGACAACTTATGTTCCTAAGAGTTGTACGGCCACTAGAGATGCTTTTGGTTTGTTCCAATATGTCAAGAGTGGTCTTCGGTTAACCTACGACCCTGATTGACACATTTCATGACAATGTATGTTCCTAAGGGCCCTAGGACCCCTAGGGACGTGTGTGGTTGTTTCTAATGTGTCGAGAGGGGTAATAGGTTAACCTATTACCCCGATCGACACATTTCATAACAATGTATGTCCATAAGGGCCCCAGGACCCTTAGGGATACATTTGGTTGGTTATAATGTGTCAAGAGGGGTCATAGCTTAACCTATGACTACTCTCGAGACATTTCATGACAACCTATGTCCCTAAGGGTCCTAGGGCACTTAGGGATGCATTTGGTTGGTTTCAATGCATCGAGAAGGGTCATATATTAATATATGACCCCTCTTGATGCATTTCATGACAACATATATCCCTAGGGCCCCTAGGACCCCTCAGAACGCATGTGGTTGGTTCTAATGCATTGAGCGGCGTCAAAAGTTAACCTATGACCTCTCTTGATGCATTTCATAACAACCTATGTCCTTAGGGATCCTAGGGCCCTTAGGGACACATTTGGTTGGTTCCAATGCATTAAAATAGACCCCCAGGGATGCATTTGGTTTGTTATAATGTGTCGAAAGGGGTCTTAGTTTAACCTATAACCCCTCTCGATGCATTTCATGAAAATCTATGTCCCTATGGGTCCTAGGGCCTCTACGGACCTATATTGTTAGTTTTTAATGCATCGAGAGGTGTCATAGGTTAATCTATGACCTTGATTGACACATTTCATGACAATGTATGTCCCTAAGGGCCCTAGGACCCCTAATTTTCACAAATTTCGTGGGTTATAATGTGTTACGAAGGGTCATAGCTTCACCTATGACACCTCTCGATGCATTTCATCACAATGTATGTCCCTACGTGCCCTAAGAACCCTAGGGATGCATTTGGTTGGTTATAATGCGTCGAGAGGGTCATAGGTTAACCTATGATCCCTCTTGATGCATTCCATGACAACATATGTCCCTAGGTGCCTGAGGACCCCTTGAGATGCATATGGTTGCTTCTAATGCATCGAGAGGCATTAAGTGTTAACCAATGATCTTTCTGAATGCGCTTCATGAAAACCTATATTCCTAGGCATCCTAGTGCCCCTAGCGACACATCTGGTTGGTTCCAATATATCAAGAATAACCTTGAATGATGCATTTGATGACAATGTATATCCTTAGGGGCCCTAGGACCCCACGGACAAATGTGGTTGGTTATAATGTGTCGAGAGGGGTCATAGGTTAACCTATGACTGCTCTCGATACATTTCATAACAACATATGTTCCTAGGGCCCCTAGGACCCTTAGGGACACATGTGGTTTGTTCTAATGCATCTAAAGGCATCATAGGTTAACCTATGACACCTATCGGTGCTTTTCATGACAACTTATGTCCCTATGGGTTCTATGGCCCCTACAAGCGCATGTTGTTGGTTCTAATGCATCGAGAGGTGTCATAGGTTAACCTATGAACCCGTCTCAAAGTATTTCATGATGACCTATGTCACTAGGGGTCCAAGGGCCCCTAGGGATTCATTTGGTTGGTTCCAATGCATGAAGAGTGGTCGTAGGTTAACCTATGACCTTGATTGATGTATGTGGTTGGTTCTAATATGTTGAGAGCGGTCATAGTTTAACCTATGACCGTGATTGAAACATTTGATGACAATGTATGTCCCTAAGGACCCTAGGACCCCTAGGGATGCATTTGGTTGGTTATAATGTGTCAAGAGGGGTCATAGGTTAACCTATGATCCCTCTCAAGGAATTTCATGAAAACCTATGTTCCTGTGGGTGTTACAGCCTCTAGGTACGCATTTGGTTGGTTCCAATTCATTGAGAGGGGTCATAGATTAACATATAACCCCTCTCAATGTATTTTATGACAACGTATGTTGCTAGGGGACTTAGGACCCCTAAGGACACATGTGGTTGGTTCTAATGCATGAAGATGCATCATAGGTTAACCTCTAACCCCTCTTGATGCATTTCATGACAACCTATGTCCCCAGAGTTCCTAGGGCCCCTAGGAAAACATTTGGTTGGTTCCAATGCATCAAGCGAGGTTATAGGTTAACCTATGACCTTGATCAACATATTTCATGACACTATATGTCCCTAAGGGCCCTAGGACCACTAAGGAAACATTTGGTTGGTTATAATGCATCGAGAGAGGTCATAGGTTAACCTATGATGCCTCTCAATATATTTAATGACAACGTATGTCCCTAGGGGCCCTAGGACCCCTAGGGATGCATGTGATTGGTTCTAATGCATCGAAAGGCATCATAGGTTAACCTATGACCCCTCTCGATGCATTTTATGACAACCGATGTCCCTAGTGGTCCTATGGCCCCTAGAAACACATTTGGTTGGTTCCAATGCATCAAGCATGAGCCCGATCGATGCATTTCATAATAATATATGTCCCTAGGGGCCCTAGGACCCCTAGGGACACATGTGGTTGTTATAATGCATCAATAGGGGTCATAGGTTAACCCATGACCTCTCTCGAGGCATTTCATAATAACATATGTCCCTAGGGGCCCTAGGAACCCTGGGGACACATGTGGTTGGTTCTAATGTGTCGAGAGGTGTCATAGGTTAACCTATGAACCCTCTCGATGCATTTCATGACAATCTATGTCTCTATGGGTCCTAGAACCCCTACGAACACATGTTATTTGTTCTAATGCTTTGAGAAACATCATAGGTTAACCTATGACCCCTTTCAATGCATTTTATGACAATATATGTTCCTAAGGACCTTAGGACCCTTAGGGGTCATGCATTTGGTTGGTTATAATGCGTCGAGAGGGGTCACAGGTAAACTAGTGACCCCTCTTGATGCATTTCATGACAAAATATGTCCCTAGGGGCCCTAGGGCCCATAGGGATGTATTTTGTTGGTTGTAATACACATTTCATAACAAAATATGTCACTAGGGGCCCTCGAATCCCTAGGGGTGCATGTGGTTGGTTCTAATACATCAAGAGGGCTAATAGGTTAACCTATGACCTTGATCAACACATTTCATGACAATGGATGTTACTAAGGGCCCTGAGATTCCTAGGGACACATTTCTTAGGTTATAATGTGTCGAGAGGGGTCATAGTTTAACCTATGACCCCTCTTGATGCATGTTATGACAACCTATGTCCCTAGGGATCCTAGGGAACCTAGGGACACATATGGTTGGTTCCAATGCATCGAGATTTGTCATAGGTTGACCTATGACATCTCTTGATGCATTTCATGACAATGCATGTCCCTATGGGCCCTAGGACCCCTAGGGATGCATATGGTTAGTTCTTATGCATAGAAAGGCATCATTTTAGCCTAAGACCTCTCTCGACTTATTTCATCACAATGTATGTCCTTAGGGACCCTGGGGCCCTTAGGGATGTATTTGGTTGGTTATAATGCATCAAGAGGGGTCATAGGATAAATTATGACCTCTCTCGATGCATTTCATGACAACGTATGTCCCTAGGGGCCCTAGGACCCCTAGGAATGCATGTAGTTGGTTCTAATGAGTCAAGACGGATAATAGGTTCACCTATGACATCGATCGACACATTTCATGACAATGTATGTTCCTAAGGGCTGTAGGACACATTTGGTTGGTTATAATGTGGTCAGTTCTAATGCATGGAAAGGTGTGACAGGTTAACCCATATCCCCTCTCGATGCATTCCATAACAACCTATGTCTCTAGTGGTCTTAAGCATACTAGGGACACATTTGGTTGGTTCCAATGTGTCAGGAATGACCCCTATCAACACATTTAATAACAATATATGTCCCTAAGGACCCTAGGAACCCCAAGGATGCATGTGGTTGATTATAATGCATCGAGAGGTGCATTTCATAACAATGTATGTCCCTATGGGCCCTCAGACCCCTAGGGATGCATTTGGTAGGTTATAATGCATCGAAAGGCATCATAGGTTAACCTATGACCCCTCTCAACACATTTTATGACAACTTATGTCTCCAAGGGTCCTAGGGCCAGTAGGAATGCATTTGGTTGGTTAGAATGCATCAAGAATGACCCCTAGTGATGCATCTAGATGGTTCTAATGCATCAAACGGCATCATAGGTTAACCTATTACCCCTCTCGACACATTTCATGACAACCTATGTCCATAGGGGTCCTAGGGCCCCTATGGATGCATTTGGTTGGTTTCAATGCATCAAGAGGGGTCATAGGTTAACGTATAATCACAATCGAAGTATTTCATAATAATGTATGTCCATAAGGGTTGTAGGACCCCTAGGGGTCAAGAATTTCATACAAAGATGCATTTGGTTAGTTCTAAGTGGTCCTAGGGTCCTACAGTTCTGATGGATCCTAGGGCCCCGATTGACACATTTCATGACAATGTATGTCTTTGAGGGCCCTATGACCCCTAGGGATGCATGTGGTTGGTTATAATGCATCAAGAGGGGTCATAGGCTAACCTATGACACCTCTCAATGAAGTTCATGACAATGTATGTCCCTAGGGGCCTTAGGAACCCTAGGGATGCATGTGGTTGGTTCTAATGTGTTGAGAGGCATTATAGGTTAACCTATGACCCCTTTTGACACATTTTATGACAATCTATGTCGCTAGGGGTACTAGGGCCCATAGGAACACATTTGGTTGGTTATAATGCATCAAGAGTACCCTAGGATCCTTGGGGACAAATGTGGTTGGTCATAATGCCCTAAGGGCCCTAGGATGTTAAGGGCTATAGGTTAACCTATGACCTCGACATACACATTTCATTACAATGTATGTCCCTAAGGGCCCGGGGACCCCTAGGGATGAATGTGGTTGGTTTGAATGTGTTGAAAGGGATCATAGGTTAAACTATGACCCCTCTCAATATATTTCAGAATAATGTATGTCCCTATGACCCCTTTTGACACATTTCATCACAATATATGTTCCTAAGGGCCCTAGGACCCCTAGGGTCACGCATTTGGTTGGTTATAATGCATCAAGAGGGGTCATAGGTAAACCAATGACCACTCTCGATGCATTTCATGACAACGTATGCCTCTAAGGGCCTTAAGGCCCATAGGGATGCATTTGGTTGGTTGTAATGCATTCAGAGGGGTCATAGATTAACCTATGACCCTTCTCGACACATTTCATGACAACATATGTTAGTAGGGGCCCTCAAAACTCTAAGGATGCATGTGGTTGCTTCTAATGCATCGAGAGAAGTCATAGGTTAACCTATGACCATGATCGACACATTTCATGACAATAGATGTCCCTAAGGGTGCTAGGATGCGTAGGGACATATTTGGTAGGTTATAATGTGTTGAGAGGGGTCATACATATGTCCCTATGGGTCCTAGGGATGTATTTGTTTCATGACAACATATGTCCCTATGGGTCCTAGGGATGTATTTGTTTGGTTTAAATGCATCAAGAGGGGACATAGGTTGACCTATCACCCTAATCGATGCATTTCATGAAAGTGTATGTCCCTAGGGGCCCTATGACCCCTAGGGACACATTTGGTTTGTTATAATGCATCGAGAGGTGTCATAGGTTAACTTATGACCCCTCTCGGTGCATTTCATGATAAAGTATGTCCCTAGGGCCCTAGGACCCCTAGGGATGCATTTGGTTGGTTATAATGTGTCGAGAAGGGTCAGAGGGTAACCTGTAACCTCTCTCGATGCATTTCATGATAACGTATGTCCCTAGAAGCCCTAGGGCCCATTTATATGCATTTGGTTAGTTATAATGGATCGAGAGGGGTTATAGGTTAACCTATGACCCCTCTTGATGCATTTAATGACAACATATGTCCCTAGGGGCCCCTAGACCCCTAGCGTTGCATGTGGTTGTTTCTAATGCGTCAAGAGTTGTCATAGATTATCTTATGACCCCGATTGATGCATTTCATGACAATGTATGTCCCTAAATGCCCTTGGACCCATAGGGACACATTTGGTTGGTTATAATGTGTCGAGAGGGTTCATAGGTTAACTTATGACCCCTCTAGATGCATTTCATGATAACCTATGTCTGTAGGGGTCTTAGGGCCCCTAGGAACAAATTTGGTTGGTTCCAATGCGTCAAGAGGGGTTATAGGTTAACCTATGACCCATCTTGATGCATTTTAGGACGATGTATGTCCCTAGGGGCCCTAGGACCCCTAGAGATGCATGTGGTTAGTTCTAATGTGTTGAGAGGCATCATAGGTTAACCTATCACCCCTCTCAATGTATTTCATGACAACTTATGTCTCTAGGTGTCCTAGGGACCCTAGGAAAAAATTTGGTTGGTTCAAATGTGTCAAGAGGGGTCATAGGTTAACCTATGATTTCAATCAATGCAGTTGTTGACAATGTATGTCCCTGAGGGCCCTAAGAACCCTAGGAATGCATTTGATTTTTTATAATGTGTCGAGAGGTGTCATAGGTTAACCTATGACCCATGTCGATGCATTTCATGAGAGCGTATGTCCCTTGGGGCCCTAGGACCTCGACGCACACATGTGGTTTTTTCTAATGCATCGAGAGGCATCATAGGTTAACCTATGTCTCCTCTCGTCACATTTTATGACAACCTATGTCCCTAGGTGTCCTAGGGCCCATAACAAAGCATTTGGCTGGATCCAATGGGTCAAGAATGACACTGATTGATGCATTTCATGACAAGGTATGTGCCTAGGGGCCCTAAGAACACTAGGGACACATGTGGTTGATTATAATGCATCGAGAGGGGTTATAGATTAACCTATGATAGCTCTTGATGCATTTTATAATAACATATGTCCCTAACGGTGCTAGGACCCATAGGGAGGCATGTGGTTGGTTCTAATGCATTGAGAGGCATCATAGATTAACTTACAACCCCTCTCGATACATTTCATGACAAACTATGTCCCTATGGGTCCTAGGGCCCCTAAAAATGCATGTTACTAGTTCTAATGCGTTGTGAGGGATCATAGGTTAGCCTATGACTCCTCTCAATGTATTTCATGAAAATCTATGTTCCTAGTGAAGCATTTGGTTGGTTCCAATTTCATGACAACGTAGGGACACATTTGGTTGGTTATAATGCGTCAAGAGGGGTCATAGTTTAACATATGACCCCTCTCGATGCATTTCATAACAACGTATGTCCCTAGGGTCCTAGGACCCCTAAGGACACATGTGGTTAATTATAAGGCATCGAGAGGCATCATAGGTTAACCTATGACCCCTCTCAATGCATTTCATGACAACTTATGTCCCTATGGTTCCTAGGGCCCCTACAGGCACATGTTGGGTGTTCTAATGCATCAAGAGGCATTATAGGTTAGCCTATTTCCCCTCTCGACATAGTTCATGACAACCTATTTCACTAGGGGTCCTAGGGACCCTAGGGATGCATTTGGTTGGTTACACTTTGTCTAGAGGGGTCATAGGTTAACCTATGGCCCCGATCGACACATTTCATAACAATGTATGTCCTTAAGGGCCCTAGGACCCCTAAGAGTCATTCATTTGGTTGGTTATAATGCATTGAGAGGGGTCATAGGTTAACTTATGACCCCTCTTGATGTATTTCATGACAATGTAGTTCCCTAGGGGCCCTAGGACCATTAGGAACGCATGGTGGTTGTTCTAATGCGTCGAAAGGCATCATATGTTAACCTATGACCCCTCTCGACACATTTCATGACAACTTATGTCCCTAGGTGTCCTAGGGCCCATAGGGATGCATTTGATTTGTTCTAATTTGTCAAGAGGTGTCATAGGTTAACCTATGACACTGATCAATGCATTACATGACAATGTATGTCCCTAAGGGCCCTAGGACCCCTACGATTGCATTTGGTTGGTTATAAATCATTATGAGGGGTCATAGGTTAACCTATGACCCCACTTGATGCATTTCATGACAAGTATGTCCCTAGGACACCTAGGGATGTATGTGGTTGGTTTTAAAGCGTCAAGAGGTCTCAATAGACAACTAAGTGCATCCCTAGGGGCCTTGGGACCCTTAGAGACATGGGTTGTGATGAATTGTGTCGAGAGGTGGCATAGGTTAACCTATGAGCCTGATTGATGCATTTCATGACAATTTATGTCCCTAGAGGACCTAGGACACCTAGGGATGCATGTGGTTGGTTATAATGCTTTGAGACGATACAATTAATAACAATGTATGTCCCTAGGGGCCCTAGGACCCCTAACGATGCATGTGGTTGGTTCTAATGCATCAAGAGATGTCATAGGTTAACCTATGACCACTCTTGACATATTTCATGACAACCTATGCCCCTATGGGTCATAGGGCCCCTATGGATGCATGTTGTTGGTTCTAATGTGTTGAGAGGCATCATAGGTTAACCTATGACCCCTCTTGATGCATTTCATGACAACCTATGTCCCTATGGTTCCTAGGGCCACTATAGACACATGTTGTTGGTTCTTATCCATTGAGAGGCATCATAGGTTAACGTATGACCCTTCTCAATGCATTTCATGACAACCAATGTCCCTAGGGGTCCTTGGGCCCTATGGGTGCATTTGGTTAGCTCCAATGTATGAAGAGGGGTCAGAGGTTAACCTATGACCCTGATCAATGCATTTCATTAAAATATATGTCCCTAGGTGCCCTAGGACCCCTAGTAGTCATGCATTTGGTTGGTTATAATGCATCAAGATGGGTTATAGGATAATACCATTTTTCCCTAGGGCCCCTAGGACACCTATGGATGCATTTGGTTGGTTATAATGTGTTGAGAGGGGACATAGGTTAACCTATGACCCCTCTCAATGCATTTCATGACAACATATATCCCTAGGGGCCCTATGGCCCCTCAGGACACATTTGGTTGTGTATAATGCATTAAGATGGGTCATAGGTGATCTTATGACCCCTCTCAATGCACTTCATGACAATGTATGTCCCTAGCGGCCCTAAGACCCCTAGGGATGCATGCGATTCATTCTAATGCATCGAGAGGGGTCATAGGTTAATCTATGACACTAATTGATGCATTTCATGACAACATATGTTCATAAGTGCCCTAAAACCCCTAGGGACACATTTGGTTGGTTGTAATGTATTAAGAGGGGTCATAGTTTAACGTATGACCCCTCTTTATGCATTTCATGACAACCTATGTCCCTATGGGTCCAAGGGCCCCTAGGGACGCATTTGGTTGGTTCCAATGCATCGAGAGTTGTCATATGTTAACCTATGACCCCTCTTGATGCATTTTATGACAACGTATGTCTCTGGGGGCCCTGGGATATTTAGAGAATCATGTGGTTAATTCTAATGTGTCAAGAGGTGTCATAGGTTAACCTATGACCCCTTTCGATGCATTTCATGACAACCTATTTCCTTAGGGGTCTTAGGGCCCCTAGGGACACATTTGGTTGGTTCTAATGCATCAAGAGGGGTCATAGGTTAACCTATGGCCCCGATTGACAAATTTCATGACAATATATGTCCGTAAGGTCCATAGGATCCCTAGGGATGCATTTGTTTGGTTATAATGCTTGAGAGGGGTCATAGCTTAACCTATTACCCCTCTTGATGCATTTCATGACAACTTATGTCCCTAGGGGCCGTAGGTCCCCAAAGGACCCATGTGGTTGGTAATAACATGTTGAGAGGTGTCATAGGTTAATCTACGACCCCTCTCAATGCATTTTATGACAACCTATGTCCCTAGGGGTCCTAGGGTCTATAGGGACACATTTGGTTGGTTCTAATGCATCAAGAATGACCTTGATCAATGCATTTTATGACAATATATATCCCTAAGGGGCGTAGAACCCCTAGGGACACATGTGGTTGGTTATAATGCATCGAGAGGGGCATTTCATAACAAAGTATGTCCCTAGGGGCCCTAAGATCCCTAGGGACACATTTGGTTGGTTATAATGTATCAAGAGGGGTTATAGGTTAACCTATTTCCCCTCTGAATGCATTTCAGGACAATGTATGTCCCTAGGTGCCCTAGGCCCCCTAGGGATGCAGTTGGTTAGTTATAATGCATCAAGAGGGTTCATAGGTTAACCTATGACCCCTCACAATGCATTTCATTACAATGTATGTTACTAGGTGCCTTCAGACCCCTAGTGATGTATGTGCTTAGTTCTAATGCATCAAGAAAGTAGTCATAGGTTAACCTATGACACTGATTAACACATTATATGACAATGTATGTCCCTAAGGGCTCTAGAAACCATAGGGATGCATTTGGTTGTTTATAATATGTTGAGAGGGGTGATCGGTTAAGCTATGACTCCTCTCATCACATTTCATGACAAGCTATGTCCTTAAGGTTCCCAGGGCCCCTAGAGATGAATTTGGTTTGTTCCAATGTGTCAGGAGGGGTCACAGGTTAACCTATGACCCCTCTCAATGCATTTCATGACAACGTATGTCCCTAGGGGTACTAGGACCCCTATGAATGCATGTGGTTGGTTCTAATACATTGAGAGGTGTCATGGTTTAATCTATGACCCCTCTCGACGTATTTCATGAAAACCTCTATCCCAAGGGGTTGGAGGGTCCCTAGGGATGCATTTGTTTGGTTCTAATGCATCAAGCAGGGTCATAGGTTAACCTATGGTCATGATCGATGTATTTCATGACAATTTATATCCCTAAGGGCCCTACGACCCCTACGGATGCATTTTGTTGGTTATAATTCATTAATAGGGGTCATAGGTTAACCTATGACCCCTCTTGATGTATTTCATGACAACATATGTCCCTAGGGGCCTTAGAATTGCTAGGGACACATGTGGTTGGTTTTGATGTGTTGAGAGGCATCATAAGTTAACCTATGACCCCTTTCAATGCATTTAATGACAACCTATTTCCCTATGTGTCCTAGGGCCCCTATAGATGCATATTGTTGGTTCTAATATGTCAAGAGGCATCATAGGTTAACCTATGAACCTTCTCGATGCATTTCATGAGAACCCATGTCCCTAGGTTTCCTAGGGCCCCTAGGGATGCATTTGGTTTGTTACAATGCATCAAGAGGGGTCATAGGTTAACCTATGACCACAATCGATGCAATTCATGAGAATATATGTCCCTAAAGGCCTTAGTACCCCTAGGGGTCATGCATTTGGTTAGGTATAATGTGTCAAGAGCGATCATAGGTTAACCTATGACCTTTTTTGAAACATTTTATGACAATGTATGTCCCTAGGGGCCCTAAGAAACCTAAGGAAGCATGTGGTTGGTTCTAATACAACAATAGTGGTCACATGTTAACCTATGACCCTGATCAATGCATTTCATGACAATGTATGTCCCTGATCATCTTAGGACCCCTTGGGATGCATTTGGTTGGTTATAATGTGTCAAGAGGGGTCATAGTTTAACCTATGACCCCTCTCAATGCATTTCGTGACAACCTATGTCCCTAGGGGTCCTAGGGCCCCTAGGGACACATTTGGTTGGTTTGAATGTGTTGAGATGGGTCATAGGCAAACCTATGACCCCACTCGATGCATTTAATGAGAACATATGTCACTACAGGCCCAAGGACCCATAGGGATGCATGTGGTAGGTTCTAATGCGTTGAGAGGCATCAAAAGTTAACCTATGACCCATCTTGATGCATTTAATGACAACCTATGTCCCTAGGGGTCCTAGGGCCCCTAGGGACACATTTGGTTGGTTCCAATGCATCAAGATGGGTCATAGGTTGAGAGGCATCAAAAGTTAACCTATGACCCATCTTGGTGCATTTCATGACAACCTATGTCCCTAGGGGTCCTAGGGCCCCTAGGGACACATTTGGTTGGTTCTAATGCATCAAGATGGGTCATAGGTTAACCTATGTCCCTGATCGATGCATTTTATGTCAATATATATCCCTAAGGGCCCTAAGACCCCTAGGGACACATTTGGTTGGTTATAATACATTGACCTATGATCCCTCTCAATGCATTTCATGACAACATATGTGGCTAGGTGCCATGGACCCCTAGGGATACATGTGGTTGGTTCTAATGTGTGGAGAGCCATCATAGGTTTACCTATGACTCCTCTCGATGCATTTCATGAAAACCTATGTCCCTAGGGGTCCTAGGGCTTGTAGGGATGCATTTGGTTGTTCCTATGCGTCAACAGGGGTCACTGGTTAACCTATGACCCCAATAGATGCATTTCATGACAATGTATGTCCCTAAGGGCCCTAGGACCCCTTGGGATGCATTTGGTTTGTTATAATGTGTCGAGAGGGGTCATAGGTTCTTATGACACCTCTCAATGCATTTCATGACAACGTATGTCCCTAGGAGCCCTATGACCCCTAGTGACACATATGGTAGATTCTAATGTGTCAAGAGGCATCATAGGTTAATCTATGATCCCTCTCAATGCATTTCATGACAACCTATGTCCCTTTGGGTCCTAGGGCTGCTACAAACACATGTTGTTGGTTCTAATACATCGAGAGGCATCATAGGTTAATCTATGACCTTTCTCGATGCATTTCATGACAATCTATGTCCTTAGGGGTCCTAGGGCCACTAGGGATGCATTTGGTTAGTTCTAGTACATCAAGAAGGATCAATGCATTTCATGACAATGTATGTCCCTAAGGGAACTAGGACCCCTAGGGGTCACACATTTGGTTGGATATAATGCATTAGGAACCTATGACACCTCTTGATGCATTTGAACCAACCAAGGCAGTAGACCTATGACCCGTCTTGATTCATTTCATGAGATCATATATCACTAGGGGCCCTAGGACTCCTAGGGACACATGGCATTAGTTCTAATGTGTTGAGAGGTGTCATAGGTTAACCTATGACTCCTCTCGATGCATTTCATGACAACCTATGTCCCTAGTTGTCTTGAGGCCCCTAGGGATGGATTTGGTTGGTTCCAATGCATCAAGAGGGGTCATAAGTTAACCTATAACCTCAATTGAAACATTTCATGACAAAGTATTTGATGATAACATATATCTGTAGGTTCCCTAGGAAAAAATTTTGTTGCTTATAATGCATCAAGAGGGGTCATAGGTTCACCTATGATCCCTCTTGACACATTTCATGAGAATGTATGTCCCTAGTAGCCCTAAGGCCCCTAGGGACACATTTGGTTAGTTATAATGCATTGAGAGGTGTCATAGGTTAACCTATCACCCCTTTTGATGCATTTCATGACATCGTATGTCCCTAGGGGCCGTAGGACCCCTAGGGATCCATGTGGTTGGTTTTAATGCATCGAGAGGGCTCATAGGTTAACCTATGATACTAATCGACACATTTCATGACAATGTATGTCCCTAAGGACCCTAGGACCCCTAGAGATGCATTTGGTTGGTTATAATGTGTCGAGAGGGGTCATCGGTTAACCTATGACCCCTTTTGATGCATTTCATGACAACCTATGTCCCTAGGGGTCCCTAGGGCCCTTAGGGATGCATTTGGTTGGTTTCAATGCAACGAGAAGGGTCATAGGTTAACCTATGACCCCTCTCAATGCATTTCATGACAACGTATGCCCCTAGGGGTCCTAGTACCCCTAGGGATGCATGTGATTGGTTCTAATGCATTAAGAGGTGTCATAGGTTAATCTATGATCCCTTTTGATGTATTTCATGACAACCTATGTCCCTAGGGGTCCTAGGGCCCCTAAGGACACATTTGGCTGGGTCTAATGCATGAAGAGGGGTCATAGGTTAACCTATGACCCTGGTCAATGCATTTCATGAAAATGTATGTCCTTAAGGTCCCTAAGATCCCTAGGGATGCATTTGGTTGGTTATAATGCTCAAGAGGGGTCATATGTTAACGTATGACCCCTCTCGATGCATTTCATAACAACATATGTCCCTAGGGTACCTAGTACCCCTATGGACACATGTGGTTGGTTATAATGCATCAAGAGGCATCATAGGTTAACCTATGACCCCTCTCGATGTCTTTCATGATGACATATGCATTTGGTTGGTTCCAATGCACCAAGAATGACCTCGATCGATGCATTTTATGACAATGTATGTCCCTAGGGGCCTTAGGACCCCTAGGGATGTATGTGGTTGGATATAATGCATTGACAAGGTAATTTCATAACTACATATGGCCCTAGGGTCCCTAGGACCCCTAGGGATGCATGTGGTTGGTTCTAATGCATCGAGAGGCATCATAGGTTAACCTATGATCCCTGTTAATGCATTTAATGACAAATTATATCCCTATGGGTCCTAGGGCCCCGTACAGACACATGTGGTTGGTTCTAATGTTTCAAGAGGTATCATAAGTTAACCTATGACCCCTATTGATGCATTTCATGACAACCTATGTGCCTAGGGTTCTAGGGCCCTTAGGGATGCATTTGGTTGGTTCTAATGCATGAAGAGGGGTCATAGGTTAACCTATGACCCTGATCGATGCATTTTATGATAATGTATCTCCCTAAGGGCCCTAGGACCCCTAGGGGTCACACATTTGGTTAGTTATAATGCATTGAGATGGGTCATAGGTTAATCTATGACCCCTCTTGATGCTTTTCATGACAACATATGTTCCTAGGGGTTGTACAACTCCTAGGAACACATGTGGCTGGTTTTAATCCATGGAGAGGCATCATAGGTTAACCTATGACCCCTCATGACACATTTCATTACAAGCTATGTCCTTAGGGGTCGTAGGGCCACTAAGGATGCATTTGGTTGGTTCTAATGTGTAAATAGGGGCCATAAGTTAACCAGTGACCCCAATCAATGCATTTCATGACTGCTAGGGATGCATTTGGTTGGTTATAATGCATCAAGAGGAGTCATAAGTTAACCTATGACCCCTCTCGATGCATTTCATGATAATGTATGTCCCTAGGAGCCATAGGACCCCAAGGGATGCATGTGGTTGGTTCTATGCATCAAGAGGTTTTAAGAACCAACCAAACGTGACCCTACCTATGACCCCTCTCTATGCATTTCATGACAATGTGTGTCCCTAGGGGCCATAGGACCCCTAGGGATGCATGTAGTTGGTTCCAATGCATCAAGAGGCATCATAGTTAACCTATGACCTCACTTGATGCAATTGATGACAACCTATGTCCCTAGGGGCCCTTGGACCCATAGGGAGGCATGTGGTTGGTTATAATGCATTGAGAGGTGTTATAAGTTAATCTATGACCCCTATCGATGCTTTTCATGACAATCTATGTCCCTAGGGGTCCTAGGGGCCCTAGGGATGCATTTGGTTGGTTCCAATGCATCGAGAGGGGTCCTATGATGCATTGGAACCAATAAAATGTCTTCTAAGGGGCCCTAGGACCCCTAAGGACATAGATTGTCATGAAATACATCGATAGGGGTCATAGGTTAACCTATGACCCCTCTCGATATATTATAACCAACCACATGCCTCCCTACATGTCTTAGGGCCCCTAGGGACATAGGCTATCATGAATTACATCAAGAGGGGTCTTAGGTTAACCTATGATGAATCTTGATGGATTGGAACCAACTACATGCATCCCTAGCAGTCCTAGGGCTCCTAGGGACATACATTTTTTATGAAATGCATCAAGAGGGGTCATAGGTTAACCTATGATCCCTCTCGACACATTATAACCAACCAAATATGTCCCTAGGGTTCCTAGGGCCCCTAGGCACATACGTTGTCATGAAATACATCGAGAGGGATCATTGGTTAACCTATGACCGCTCTTGATGCATTTTATAGGACCCCTAGGTACATACGTTGTCATGAAATGCATCAAAAGGGGTCATAGGTTTTCCTATGATCCCTCTCGATGCATTTCATGACAATGTATGTGCGTAGGAACCCTATGGACATGTTGTCATGAAATGCATTGAAAGGGGTCATAGGTTAATCTATGACCCATTTCGATGCATTTTATGACAATATTATATTTAATAATAATATAATACTATATATTTTAATATAATAATATTATTATTAGATTATATAACAATAATAATCATATATGTTACTAGATTATATATTTAATAATAATAACCATATATATTATTATATATAATAATTGTCATATAATATTACTTTATATTTAATAATAATATTTATCATATATATTACTATATTATATTTAGTTATAATAATTATTATTACATTTATAACTATATTATATTTAATAATAATAAGCGTACATATTACTATATATAATAATAATTGTAATCATATATAATAATACTAGTTAATAACAATAATCTTAATTATATGTAATAATAATATCAATGTCCACACTTCCCCCAAATAAATTTCCCTCTAAAACACTCTAAAGTTTCCATCTCAAATTTATTTCCTCTCAAATTTCCCTCCCTCCAAAATTGCAATTAAAATCTTTCCTTTCAAATTTCCTACCAAAATTTCAATTGAAAAATCATGTACTTGATTGGATACGTAGTTTCATATTGGATACCCGATTTGATTTCGAGTATCCAATTAGGCTCGGTATTTATTGAGCCTATTTGGTCAACCCAAAAAATGTGTTTGAGAAGGGTTTCACTGACATTTAGACTTTGGGTAGCCATCTCACAATGTTATTTTCATCAAAATTCAATAAAACGAAAAGAGTTTTTTATAACACTCTCAAGATTCCATTGATATAATTTTTTTCAAATTCTAAGTTTGATAAGTATTTATTAGTTAATTTTCAATGAAGATGATTTTAAAGTGCTAATTGACATATTGATTGAGAAATAGCTATAACTTTCAAATTGTATAACATGATTAAAATCCAAAAGTTGTGTCACATTCTATGCTTCACATAGTATAAGAAAAAATAAAAATTAATTTGGTAAAGTTTTCTATTAGTTAAGGTGGTCAGACACGGGAGTTTCTTTTTTTTTGAAAAAGTTTTAGAAGAAAATTCATATTTAATTATTTATTTAGAATAAAAATACCCAAAATATGTGTCACATCCGAGCATGAGTCTACTTTTTATATCTATAAATATATTTAAAAATATTATGATTTGATTTTGATTAAGGTGGTCAAACATACACCTACCTTTTATTTTCACCTTGAAATTTTTGTAGTACTGCATTAAAATCCAAAATTTTGACCAATAAAATATTTTTTTCTCTAGATAAGGTCTAATAGTTTAGAAACTATATTCAATTTTCTATAGATTCTTTTCTTACAACTTTTTGATATAAATTCTAGAACCACTTTAAAATTATGTGTCAAGTTGACATAACCCTGATTTGCTAGTTTTTCACTGCCACTTTAAGCCATAGTTTGGTTAACCATGATCCTACACACATCCTCTCACTTTAAAAGTTTAATAGCTTGAGATAAGATTAGAGGCAATGGATATATACACTCTAGATAACGATATTGAGAATAAAAAGTTTGATCTAGAATTGGCCATTGGACAACTAAGGAAAGAAAAGGAGCAACTCTCTTAATCATTGAAAAGAAGGAAATATCTTAAAGTACAAATGCATGACAATCACTACATTGAAAGTACAGTTGAAGACTTATGTCCTAAAAGAAATTTAGATGAAGCTGATGCAAAAATCAAAGACCTATTGGAGAAAAATTCCAATCTTCATGAAGAAGTCAAAAAACTAAATTTAGAGAGCACAAAATCCAATCAGTCAAATTATGTGAAGTAATAGAAGAAAAAGACAAAGCTAAAGAAGTGATAGAAGAAAAGGATAATGAATTCAACAACTATCCCTTCAGCAAGAAGAATTTATTAAACAACTCAATGATGCAAATCGAGAGCTTATCAATCTAAGGAAAGAGAATGAAAGACTGCAGAATGATCTCAGCATTGAAAAGAAAACCAATGAGAGAATGATGAAATCTTAGGAAAACATAAATCAAATGAATTAGAAAACTCACTATAAACACAAAGGAAAAGTTGGATTAGGATATATAGAAGAAGGTGAACCATCTTAGCAAGGAGGTCAAAAGAATAAAAGGCCTACTTGCATACATTGTGGTAAGATAGGTCATACATCAAACAAATGTTAGAGCAATGGTAAAGAAAAAATCAATCAAAAGTGTTCTAGTTGGAAAAAGCATGGTCATAGAGCAAGTGAATGCAAATAGAAACCTAAGTTTGAAGGAAAGTGTCACAATTGCAAGAAACAAAGACATAAATCTTCAAAGTGCAAAACCAAGAAGTAGAACCTAGTAGAACAAATTGCAAAAGAAATTTTTGGATAGGATTACAACACATGGTTTAGATATAACTATTATGGTGAATTTGGACACATTAGAGTAAACTATGTGGAACATCATATGAGGAAAAAAGATACTACAAAAATATGTTTTATTTATAGAGAACTTGAACATCATACCAAGAACTTTATGAAAATAGGAAGAATTGAAGATAAAAAGAAATACAAAGCTAAAAATATAAGAAAATAAATGAGGTAGTAATGGGTACCAAAATCTCTGGAGAATGAAAGCTAAAATCATGAAGTGAATGACACCCAAGTCAATGAGTTGGGTGGCACAATCATTTCAACTTAGTTCCCTATGGAGATTACTAGAACTCTAATTCAGAAGAAGTTATCTAACATTAGTTCTAGCTAGCAAGTAGAATGATCCAATCAGCATTCAAGGTGCACAAGGATCATCGAGTGCTGATGGTAAATTTAAGGCCTTACTGAGCTAGGTTAGGTCACAAGACCTTATCAAGCGATGTGGGGATACACTAGAATACTAGATGTAGATGCTAAGTTGTTGGTGACTCTGCCAAGCTATGAATGTCTCCTAAGAAATAAAAGCCAAACCAAGTGGAGGTCAATCTTTCATTGAGTGAGTATACATACAAAGCATTAATGGTGATTGAAAAGAGGAAATTCATTAAAAGGAAGAAATCAAATACATTATTTCACTGTGAATTTCTAGTACTATTTATAAATAGAAAATTTAAAGCCCTTGAGTGATTTGAGTATTTTTTGTTAAAGAATTCTCACATTTTCAAAAACCTTGCCATGTAATGGCATCATCAAGTAGAAAAATCAAGAAAGGTTCTGAAATGTTGGTCTATGGACTTGATTGCTAGGAACCTACATTCAATGATAATTAGGAGATAATTTCCACAGCAAGTCAAATTATGATATTGCTATCAGGATTTAACTATGTGATTTTGAGTCAAACTCATTGACCCATGTTTCATGAGTAGTAATTAATGAAACATGGGTCAATGAGTTTGACTCAAAATCACACAGTTAAATCCTAATAACAATATCACGACCTATGTTCAAGTTTAGTCCAGCAATTGTAGAAGTGCTCCAACTAGTTGGTGCTTAGTCTAAAATTCCACCCAAGGTATTAATTGTGCACAACATATACTCATTCTACCAATATTCTATTCAAGAAATTGGTACTCTAGAAATGAATGAGGTTGAATTATGTGTGGATGGTGTATTGAAGCCCAAAAATCAACATTTGGAAATAAGGGCTCAACACATCTTTCACATATGCCAAGGGATTTTCAAGTCAAATGGATTAGAGTAATTCTAAGTCATTTTCACAATGGAAAATTATGGTTGGACCAACCAATTCATATTATGAAGAAAATGATTCATAGAACCACTAGACTACCAATGCAAAACAAAGAAAAGATGACCAAAACCATAGGTCAAGTTGAATTGGCTAAGAAAACTCTTGATGAGTGAGACAAAAGAGGCATGAAGCTGAGTGGCCTAATAGACATGGAGTTGAAGTTGTATACACATATGATTGCTCACAAAATTTACAACTATAATCAGTTGAACAATGTGTCATGTAAGCTATTGATCTTGCATAAAAGGTGGTAAAGAATAATATATCCTTCAACCTTGATGAGTTGTTGTTGATTCAATTCAACAAGAACATGGAGAGAATCAGAGTGTCAAAGAAAAACCCATGTAAGTTTGGTTTCCTTTTGACATGTCTATTCTTCGTTGTTCAAAAGTTTTTCCCTTCCAAAGGTTCTATAGCATGGAGGAAAGATGTTCAAGTTTTACATCAAATCAATGAATATATAGAAAAAATTGGTAGGAATTTTGACAAAATCATGGATAATTATTTTGAAAAATTCAAACAAAATATGCATGTGGAAGACTATGAGTAAGATATTTGTTTCATGGTTGACTATGACAAAGCATATATTTAGGCAATCAAACCTAGAGTAGCATAGGTTAAACCTCTAGAGTATGAGGTTAACATTGATGAGACTAAGGATATCATTGAAGCTCTGCTGAATGAGCCTGTGAATCCTAAATCCACCTATTTTGAAACATATGATGAAGCAAAGGAAAGAATTGAGCTTGAGATCAAGCTACCTCAAGCAGTGAACAAAGTAAGCAAGAGGATAGACAAATTAATGAAAAACACAAAGCAAGAAAATTCTCCTCTCATTCTGACAGAAGGCAAAGAAGATAATGTAGAAGATGATGATGAAGATGATGAAGTAGAGGAATCTAAATCTGAGAAGGAAGAGCCTCCAAGAAGGGGAAGGTAATTATAACTAAACCTTCCAAATCCCTCTCTATTATATATAGAAGGGAAGCCAAATCCAAAAGGAAGTTGAAGTTAGGTGAAGATGAAGTCAAATAGATTATCTTCAAAAGATTTGCACCTACACTCCAAGAAATAGTGAAGGGAATGGAAGAAGGAACTAGCATGGTATGTTTTAATTTTCTCAAGTATGAAACAATGGATGAAGTAGAAAAAAGGAAGGTTGAGGATACTCTTGTGACTAAATTGGGAAAATGGAAGTATTCACCATATGAGCTTTCATAGAAAATTTCCTAAAGAACTTATCAAGGTAGTAAAACCTAGATGGGAAAATGCAAAGAATATTGTCAAGGACATCTTTGAACAAACTTTGAAGAAACTCATAACGAGTTTCAATGAGAAGGAAGTGAAGGAACCCTTGAAGAAAAATAAGAATAAGTTCACTCTTAAGTTAAACACATGTATGATATTTCTTAAGGATATTGAATCTATGGTGAAGACAACTACTACTACATGGAAAACCATCTATCAACTAGACAAACACAATGACTTTGTTGTGCACATTGAAAAAAAGGACGGTGAAGATGAGGAAGAATAAATATAAATAAAATATGATGATATAGATGATGTAAATCTTGATGATGAGGAGGAAGAATAAGAAGTTACTAGAGGAAGCCTTCCAAAGATACAAAGCATTGAAGAATCTAATGCAAAAAAGATTATAGCTCAAATTATGATTTCATTTCCTCACTCTCTGAGCATATCATTAGGTAAGGCTCAAAGAAACCTTCTGCTAAGTTTCTTTTGGATACCACTGAGCTACACCAAGCACCCAACCAAGCTCTAAATCTATTCTTTTGACTTTTACATTGACTAAAGTGTCCATCACATCATCTGGCAAGCAAAAATTTCCTCCATCATCAGGCTTGACTAAGTAGTGATAAGAAATTCTTGTTGTTAGTTTCGTTTCTACATTTATTTCTATTCCATCTATTTCTACAATTATTTCTATTCCAAGTTTATCCATAGCTAGTGCAATGATAGTTGAGAATTAGTCTCAACTAAGAATTGAAGTTTTAAATAAGGATAAAGAAATTGTTTCTACCATTCTAAAAGAAAAGGGTACAGAAGAGGAAGAAACTAATATGGATGAGGATATTGTCATTCCAAATTGGGATATCTCTACCCTCACCCCTGATCAAATGGATACCCTGGGATAACTATTAAAGAAAAGACCTAAGTAACATAAGCTTAGAGAAGAGAAGAAGAAGAAAAATCAAGTCCTTGAGTAAATAAAGAGCATATTTGTTGATGCTCTGAGTATTAAGGTTGATAGAACACAACCTATTCTTGATTAGCTAACTGAAATTGTCTAAAAATTCAATAAAGATCTAAATGGATAGGAAAACCTATTGCAAAATGATAAAATAAAATTTGAGAATAGAGTGTTGGAGCAAGTTGCATAGGAAATTAAAATAGACCAACTAGAGCTATCTACTATTCTTGTTTCACTAGAAACAACTGTAAGTAATATTATTTCACAATTTGTCAAATTGAGTAACACTTATATCTTCACAAAGGAGATCAAGGATAAATTGTCCAAGATAGATGAAGATATGAAGGAAAGTGCACACCAATTGTCACTTGACCTAAGTTATAATTCTTCACACTTCACAAAGATTAGACATTTGAAAAATCTATAGGTAGAATTATTGGAGGAAGAAACCAAAATTAGGGTCACACTCGCAAAAATTTAGGCCATGATTCTTCCAAACACAGATGCATTGCAAAAATAAATTGCACATGCAAAGACTCTCATCCATGATAAAAAATTCTCCATAGTTTACCGCATGATGGAATTATCATGAGACGTTTAGATTACCTTGCATGTAAGTAAGGTATTATAATAGAATTGGGACAAGACAATCATACTAATTCTAAAGGTATAATATGATTTTTTGTCACATTTTGGTATTAACTTGTAGATATTATACACCTTTGGCATTTATGTCAAAAAAGGGGGAGAAGATATTGACAAAGGGAGAAAAGATTATTATACTCAAGATGTGTGTGTGTGTGTGTGTGTGTGTAGGAAAGATATATGTATGGGGGAGTAGTATAGTATCATGCAAATACTTGTACAGATAAGTAGAAAATATCTTTACAAAAGAAAATTTGACAAATAAAAAAAATAGAGTGTGCTACTGAGCTATAGGAGTAGGAAGTCAAAACCAAGTTGAAGACTCAAAATGATGATAAAGGAAGTTTTTTAAATATATAGTCTTGATGTTCATATTTTTCAATTTGATAATTGTTTTTTTCACTAATGCCAAAAGGGGATTTTTTGACATTTAGGTCAATTTGTCTATTAATGACTCGACACTTACTCAAATGGTTGCATTTCTATCAAACTCTAAATTTTCTACTAAGCTTATCATCCATCCTACAATGTTAACCAGGTGTTTCAATTTCTCTTGAGCACCTGAGTCAGTTTACAATGTTTTCGAAGCCACACAATATTTATTGAGCTTCAAAGACTATGTACAATGCAAACCGAGCATAGCAAAGGCTACCAAGCTATTCAACAGAAGTGAAGATTATCATAGTGTTAACCAAGCTTTGGTGTTTTAACTAGGTTCTATTGAATCTACATATCTCAAAGTTTTAAAAATGTGATTCTAGTGTTCACTAAGTCATGCAATGTCAACTAAGTGATTCTGTAGCTACCGAGTTTCTTAGTGTTCATCGAGTCACACAGTGCTGATCAATTTTGAGCTACTTGTAAGTGATTAGTATAGAGCGAGCTTCAAGTTCAACCAAGTGCCAAAGATTTTCAAACATTGATTTGTATTTTCTATGTATTATAACATCACTAATTATGTCTTTAGAACTTGAGTTACAACAGTTGAGCCAACTTTGTGAATTATGATGAAATTGGTATTGTAGCTGACTCAAAAGATATTTTATTTGGATTGGTATATATGTAATTCATTGTATCATATCCAAATATATAATTAAAAGAGTACTATGATGCACATGAGTGTAAATCAAAGAAGGGTACAAGTAGTATAAGGGACAATAGAGATTTATCTGTCATAGTGAGGTGTTTATTATAATACAAGGAACCTTATTAAGTAAATCAAAGTTGCAGATCAAAGATCAACCATTGGTTCATCCTAATATGTGCATCAGTCAAATTCTTTAATAGGGTAGACATAACAATCTTTTTCTCAATCTCCTAACTAAGTGCACACTTAATTGAATGTTTATAAATCCTTTAACAAGGTGGACCTTACAATCGTTATTGCTCCTCATAGGGAAGATTGTGCTAGAAGTGGTCAATTGTCAGACTTAACAAGTTAACTTTATATTGCATTACTAATGTTTATGGGTATCATCCCCATCCCAGTTTTACTTTCTCAATGGAAGGTTTCTGGGTCACCATATCTTGTGTCAAAGTGTTATAAATGTTTTATTATTTTCATTCTTTCATACATGCACTTAGATCATAATATGATATGAAGGATTAATTGGTGAAGTAAGATAAAGTTTTATTGGTTCCTGATTTACCCCTCCCCTTTCAGTAACCTAGCATACCTTATATTTCCAATAGTTTTGAATGAATACTTTCATATTTTAATTATTCTATTGTATAAGGATTTTTTATTCTTTGGAAATTTTATTTTAGTGATATAAAAAAATTGATAGTTTTAATTAAAAGAAAATAAATTTATTCTATAATTACAGTTGTTTAAAATAGAACAAAATTATTATAGCTTAAATTGATAGATATATGATTTCTTCTTCTGAGATCATAGGGTTGTGTATGATCTTTATCTTTTAACAAAGCTTTTAAAAAATGTAAATTATTCAACTTTATAAATTAATTTATGTTTATGTATTTTTCAATGTTATATAATTCTATAAGAGATCTATCATTAAAAAAATCATTATTGATCTTTTATAAAATTTGAAAAAGTATTCATTTTTTATAGTTTGAAAGGCATTTTAGGAAAAGTTCAAGTTTTTTATTAAAATGTATCATTTTAATCAGAAAAGAATTTATGTTTTAACTGAAATTTATTTGTTCATTCCATAGATTCGATTTAGTAAAATAGCTATTACTAATTTAAAAAGAATATTAGTATCTTCAAATTTAATCGAATTTGTTGAATACCAGATAAAATTGTCAAAATTTCATATTAGCGCTATGAAGTTTTCAATATTTAACTACAAGGATTCATAATTCAATGCACTATAATTGTTTTTAATTAGATAGTGTTAGCTTCTAAATTAGTTTTATAATTTGCAGTTATATTGTGATCTTCTAACTTTAATAGGTTCACTTTTTGATATATATTTTGTTATAATTTTCTTTCATTTCTACTCATTTTAAAGACTAGAATTAGTAAAATTTCTCTTAGTCATTTAAGTAAAATGTTAGTTTTCCTCAATTTAGATTGGATGTATAAAAAATGATATAAAAATGTCAAAATTTCAATATCTCTATGATCAATGATCAATTGATCTTATCCTATGTGACAAAAATATGGATGATGTGAAACAAAAGATATAAATCAAAACTTGGAGAACAAACAAGCTAATTGAATCAATATAGTGTTTATAATAATTTGGACATATAGGTTATCTTGATGTAATTCAATTTGAAGATTAGTACAAATACTTCTATCTCTGTCAATTATATTATATTTGCTAACAAATGAGTTAAAATTATATTGTTTTTTAGAGTCATATAGGATAGAAAAGGATGGATGTCCAAGTGGTAATGAAGGTAGAAATAAGATGCAACAAAGATGGTCTTGAGGGTGCTTGGCTTCCTAGAACTATCATAAGAATAATTACTAATACAAAAATGATAAAATATCAAGTAGACTATGATCACTTTATCACATACAATGTGTATCGCCAACCTCTTGTAGAGTATTATAGAGAATATAAAGGCCTGGTCCCCCTATTATAACACTCTCTCTAGAAATATCTAGTATGTCTATTATTGAAGAATTTGATTGTCTCAGTTGGTGGAAAGGTACAATATATGATATATTTGTTTCACCTCTTAGTTGTGAAGAGTTATATGAAGTATATTTTTCTAATAGTTATACTCTAAAGCCATTTATGTATGCTCAGCAACGCCTATGATAGGATTGGATTAGAGGAGAATGGTTAACTATAGAGTAAAACTTAATAACTTGATACTTGTAAACTTTATATCTATGAACTATTTTGTTCCTTAAAAAATGGAATTGTAGGTCACTCCTTATCATGATGTAGCCAAGATTCTATAAAAGTTTACTTTAGTAATTACTGTAGTGTTTTTGTGATATTTTAAAGAAAATTATTACAACGTAGGCATTTTAGTTTTATAAATTGTAGTGCAAATGATTGGTTTTAATTCTCTATAACTATTGAAACCCTCTTTCATATATGATATGATATTGGAAAAATGTTTTATTATTCTAAGATTCACATGTTTAGTATATAGGCTCACATGGCATCATCTAAAGACAAGTAGTTGAGATTGTTGGTTCTTCTGGGAGTACAACTTCAAAGACACAATGAACTCCTACCAATTCTATCTTAGAAAAGTCATTAGAGGCTTTAACATCAATAACATCAACTGATAACATAGGTGCCAATTTTGATCTTTTGATGGATGAGATGGTAGCTATATCAGATAATAGTGTACAACAACTTTGGGGTGAAAGAAAAAATCTTGAATGCATTGAAATAGAGAAAGTGGAAAAATGCCAATATGTTAAACAAAGGTTTGGGGTAGCAGGTTCTATAGTAGAAGAGTATTATAATATAGTTAAAGAATATCGGTATGCAAAACACTATGGGTATGAAAATACTCAACACCTAAAGGTTTTTTCGACCAATTATGTCAAATGACTCTGGTGACCATGTGCAATGTAAAAAATCTAGATTTAATGGTGTAGTACCTAAGATAGTTTTCCCTAAGTCTGATTTGTAGAGACAAAAGTGTTGACTCAATAATAGCTTAATGTAATATTCTCTAATACATTATACATGTTCTTCATAAGTAAATATTCATTATAATTAGGTGCTTTGATAGTCAAAACTAGTTATCTGCATAATAATAACATTATATCAAAGTAATATGTGTTTTCATTGAAGTAATTATAGAGGTGAGTTATATTGTATCACATACTATGAAGAGTCCCAACATTGAAAGAATTCTAGATTGAACCTATGTTCTCCATCCTACTTCTTAAACTTCAAAATGGTTAGATTCTAATTTGTATTCCCTAGAAAGTAATAATAGATTTTACATATTTTGCAGAGATATATACAAACACTTCCTCATGAAACCATTAATCGTACATGTGGTGAAACTCCCTTATGAGGGAAATGCATGCTTAGCTCCTCAAGTATGGGTATTTTCCATAGAAAGCTTTTGTGGTGGGATAGACCAAAATCAATAATATAAAGTGGAGCTATCTAATGTTATTCATAAACATATGGAAACACTACCAATGAATTATAACCATTATATCATAAACCATGATATCAAGATAGATATAGTTGTATGCTTAATAGAATATAGTTGCTCTAAAACAAGTAAAGAAAGGTTAGTGACCATCTCTAAAATTATTTTTTAATAAAATTATTACTTTATGCTTGTGTGGCACATTTTCTTGTTGATAAGTACTTATACTATAAATGTGTAGCTAGATTCCAATAATGGGTTTAGATATCAATCATTCAAAACACCTGAGACTTGGAAATGTAGAATCTTTATGTCAAGAATGTGTAGATTTAAAATCATCGGTTGTATAGAAGTGTGAATCTTTCAAAGAAGAGGTCAAAAGTAGTAGTAATATGAATAGTACACCACGTAATTAAATCATGTTTGGTCTACAAAAATTTGAACAATAAAAAATAACAACCACTACATTGATGCTTGTTAATAGCTTGAACCGATATCAGCCATGATGGAATATAAACACACATGTTACATAACAAAAAAAGATGCACCATTTTCAAAAGCATAGTGTGGGTGGAAAAGTATTTAGTTTTGATGTAATAGATATTGAAAGGATAGAAACACACATTACTTTCTTTAATGGCATTGTAGATATGCATTATAAGAATGTACAAGTTGGAATTGTTTATAGCATATCTCATAGAGTGGTAAAAAGTGCCAATAAATTTTACAATAAACTTAATAGTGGTTTGGAAATAACCTTGACTAAGGATTCTAGACTCATATGATGTGAGGATGACCCTTTTATTCCTAAACATAATTTTAGTTTTACTCCAATTGATGAAGTCAAAAATAAGCCAAGCAATACTAAAATTGATATTATTGGTGTTGTTTATGTACAAGAAACAACAATAAAATGAAAAGATGATAGAAAGGTCTCGAGGCATACTATCAAGTTGGTGGGCATATCTTGCACTACTATTGATGTCACTCTTTGGGGTGCACCCACAGATTGTGAAGGCACATATGAGCAACAAAAGTATCACCTCTAAGAAATAATCATACTTACTATCAAGGATGGGTTTGTCTTTGAATTCCATGGAAAGGTAATAAGTACATCAAATAAACCAAATTTGATGATAGACAATAGAGGAAACCAACCAATTGAAGAACTAGTATACAAAAAATAGTGGTAATGTACAAGGTATAACAAGACAACTAGTGGGTGGATTATTTATGACCCCAAGAATGACAACCAATGATATACAAGAACAAGCCTCCCAAACATCCCAAGACTTTGACTATATTATGAAAGAAATAATGGTATACTTTAAATGTGAAAAAATATGCTATCGAGCTTGTAAAAATACAATAAATGGGAAGCAATGCAAGAAAAGATTAGAGAAAGGTGATGATGAAAGCTTGTTTTCCTCTAAATGTGACTCAGTAGTTATTGAATGCAATTGCTGATATATTATAAAAATAAAATTGCATGACCACACATGGACAATTTGGACTATAGCATTTGATGAAGCTACATTAGACTTCATGGGGATACTCACTTAAGCATTGTACAACTTGCAATTTGATGATGGTGTTGAAAGGTTAGCTAAATGGATAATCAAATATCTAGAACACAAGCAATACCTATTTACATTAACATGCAATAGCGAAATGTATAACAATGAAGAATGTGTCAATGTAACTATTACAAAGATATCATAGATAGATTGCAGTTTGGAAAGTAATGTTTTAGTTGAGAAAATTAAGGGCATGTGTAAAGTTCAAAATTAAGTACAATAGTGGGCATTGGGGTACACTTATGCAACTACATTGTATACTTCTTCTAGTACATAGACAACTGTGCAAACTTTTGGTGTGTTAATGAACTAGAGATTTAAATAGATGTCCATAATGAACAATGTAATATGATGAAATAATGTGAATGAATGTTTTAGCATGAGTAAAGTGTTATCAAGAATCTAAAAGTGTATTACTCTACTATACACACATTATTTTCTACACTATAAATGGACCTCTAAAAAAATACTCGTATCAACCTTTTACTATGTATAATATTCCTAAGCTAATTTAGAATGATCAAACTGCAAGTTAGCCAATCCAACTTGAACCATTATGGAAAAAGGTGGCTTGCAAAAATCATTTAAAAAAAGATCAAATGACACAACTATCAAACATATAAATGTATTCATATTGTAAAAATGAATACATAGTTCCAACAATTATTAATAAGTGCATTGACAATATATAATACTTAAAACACCATTCCATCTATGTGAAAAGAAGCTCCTTCTTGTTTGGAATAGTATGTTGATATATGTTATTTGATGCATTGATAGATGGAAGACACAAATGTTCCAAATCAGCATAAAGTGATAAATTCTCAAGAGATTGCTACACAAAAAGATTGAGATAGAAATTGAGCCCATTACACTCAACACAAGGATGCAATAGTAGCTTGTAGAAAGAAAAAAAGAGCAGAACAAAACTAGATGCATGAGAAACTAGAAAAAAGGTACATGTGTTGAAATCCATGATATCCAACAATTACAACATTGTGAATCCAACCATTATTCCTACATACATCATAGAGAGATAGTAAAGAAAATGAGACGTACAAAGTATCAAGAAAAGCATGGAAGACAATATGAGAAGAAAGAAAGTGATGAGCATTTGGAATCATGTACAACATTAAAGACTAGTAGAAAATTTTTGGCAGCAATGAAGAATTTTTGGCAACGATTGCATGCACTTCCTCATGAGTAAACGTGTACTATATCTAGTGAATGTTACCTAGGCATGCACCTCTACAAAACAAATCATACTATAATCTATAAAAGATGTATCAATTAAAATGGTATACATATGTTTTTTAGTACTCAATAATATGGATCCTAGAGAACAACCAAGCATACTCAAAATATTGCCGCACATAAAAGAAATGCTTATTGCTAGGGTGGATCTAGTCTTAAAAGTATCCCATACATTTGGAGGAAAATACAAATATAGTGGGCATACAATAAGTTTTCCACAAGATACAAACTATTGCAAATGTGTTACCACAATGAATTGAAGATATGGATATATTAATCATATGGATAGTGAGCAGAGAAGAAAGCTCTTGTGATTGTTATGTGAAAAGAATCCATGTTAAAGATGAATTACAATATAAAATTAAGTATGATCTATATTATCATGATGTTGTTTTCAATATGGAGAACTTGGCTCAAATTCTTGAGGCAAAAACCAATATTTCAAGCATGTTACACATTATGAACACTAAGGAAGACACATCTATGGTTACATCCCAAATTCAGGGTGATGAAGATAGTGATGATACAATTCCTACATAAACTTCTAAAATGGTGCCTAAGCTTCTAGGTAGACAACATGAATTGGACATCATGAAATGGGTATTAGAAATTGATGATTCCATAGAGGATATTTTGGATTGGCCTCCAATAGATCCATCCCTTGTAAATGAGTGTAATATAGAAGGATTGTTTGACATAGCATTTTCAGCTCTATTTCCTAATAGAATTGAACTACTAATGCAAGCATAGATGTGAGAGGTACATATACATGAGTATTTGTTGCACTTAATTAGATACTATGTTCATAGATTTAGGAGACATCCTAGGTTTTGTTATTTTGTTTATAATATGATGTTGTGCCATCATACTCATAGAATTGCAAAAATATTTGTTATAAAAATTGTTGACAAGAACATACCAACAACAATTGAAAACCTTCACATATATTTAACTCAACTAGCTAAAGAAATCATGCACTTTGGCTCCATGATGCGAGGCACAAGGCCATACTAGAATAATTGTTGCACCAAATTGAGATATATGATCAACAAACTTGGAATGCCTACCCTCTTCTTCACATTGAGTGTTTCAAATATGAAATGGATAGATCTACAAATATTATTGATTCATGATCTTTTGGAGTTGAAATGCAAACAATCAAACATCATTTGGACAATGGAGATAATAATCCTCATGAAATCATTATATCTTCACCAACGGTTCATAATATTTTGTGAAGAAGTAATTGAGAAGCTCCATGGCACAACAGATTGGTCATATAGAATTGAGTGGAAGCATAGGGGAACAAGACATGTATAGGGATTTATTTGGCTCCCAAATGCACCAAACATAGAGAAAGTCAATTGGAATAATGATACAGAAGTCAACCATGAAAGGAAATATTTTGAAAAATATGTTAGTGAAAGGAATCCTCAAGATGCATCTCATAAAGGTAATTCCATGTATTAATCACCATTGGATGACCCTTGTTTGCTAGACACACATGAGAATCTTTTTGTGGACCTCACCTATGATTATGAAATGTTGGTCAATTGAGTGGACAAAGACATACAAAATGTAGTGAATGAATGTGTCTACGTAAAAAGGGTAATAAGATGATATGCCATTATAAAGCTCCATGGAAAGAACAAAAAAATTCTACATTATCTTTTGATGGTACTAGAAAGGCTCGATATGAACTTTCAAGAAATGAATATCAACTAAATATCCACAACCCAGAGATGCTTTCAATTTGGAGGGCTTATATCAATTGCCAACCTATTGTTTCTCGTGCACTTGTGCTCAAATACATTCCCAAGTATGCAAAAAAAATAGAGAGATGGTCAGAGACATGTGCTGATATTCTTAAATGAATATCTCTTACACAAAATTTAGTTGTTTTGTCCCTTATGGCATACCAAAAGAATTTGTCAGAGGTTATTGTAGAGAGAGATATAGGTGCACAAGAAACATTTTATATGTTGAAATTTTTTTCCCTTGTTGTTTGTAGTAGGCCTTTCATCTCTTTGAATGTTGGACAAAAAGTGTGGCATTGTATCATTAAAACATCAGAAAGCAACAATATACAACCTAGCTACATACATTCTTATATTGATAGTCTGTCAGAGTTAGAAAATATAACACTACTTGAATTTGCAAAAAATTGCAAAGGATGCAAGTGGAAGAAAAGAACAATAGAGGCAGTTGTTAATGTATATTCAAGGTTTTACACAATTCCATAATGTACTTTAGAACACTTTGAAACATTCTTCTAGAGTGAGCTATTGTTATACACATAGTTTTATAATATAGAAAGAGATATAAGTCTCACAAGAGACATAATAATCACAAATTGGATATAGCTATACATTGAGGGATATAATGTATGGCATATCAATCACATCATTAAAGAATAAAGTAGTTCGATAGAAGAAGGAGAGAGTACAGAGAAATAGGCAGTAGATAATAATGGAGATGGAATAATGGAAATAAATGAATGGGAAGTTTTCTCTCAAACGGGCCCAACAAGTATTTTATCACTAAATGACCTTGATATGCTTAGGAGACATGAAGTTTATAAAAACTATAAATGGGACCATAGTACACTCTCACGATTTACTAAAAATTGCTACACATTGCATACATGTTAAAAAAATGAATGGGTGTAGTGAACCTAAACTAGCAATAACCAGGCATGATATATTGATGTTATCACCAAAATAGAGACTAGCACTGCAAATTATTTAGGAGCATAAAAAATGTCAATCTAATAAACCATTTCACATGATTGTATAGGGAATTGTAGGTACAGGGAAATCATACTTAATTTCATGTATAAGAGAGGTCTTGACCAACCCTACATCACAAAGCAAGAGCAAATTACTCACACTAGCACCAAGAGGAGTGGCTTCATTTAATATACATGCTTCAACAATACATGCAAGGCTAAAAATACCTATTAAAGAGATGCAACCATTATAGAACCAAGCCTTAACCACATTCTAGGAAGAATTGAAATATAGTAAATATATCCTTGTAGATGAGATGAGCTCCATAGGACCAAAGTTGGTTCTCAAAGTTGATAGTAGACTATGTGGAGCCTTCCCCCATCAACAACATGAATATTTTGTTGGTGTTTCAATGATATTGTTTTGTGACTTAGTCCAATTGCCACCTTGTTTCCATGGTTCTTATATTTGCCAAATTGCAAAAATTTCACCTCTATTTTGAGTGAAAACAAGTTTGATTGCATCAAACTTCAAGCTTTGAAAGGGCCAATTATCTATTGTATTTTTAATGACTTCCTGATCTTGATGCATCCATTTTGTCTCTAACTCCATCCAACACTTCAAATTTTTGAAATCTAGTTCATGAGTCTCAAATTATCAATGGTTAATGAAAAACACCAAAATAAGTATTTTCAACCAAATCATTACCCATTAAACTTTAAAAAGGTTAAGGTTCAGGGTCCAAAACACGTGTTTCAATTTGGAATCTTAACCTCTCCATCTAAAAAGGGTTAAGATAAATTTCCAAAACATGTATTCTAAACCATTGATCTTAACCTCTCCATGTAAAATGGGTTAAGATAAATTTCAAAAACACGTATTCCAAACCATTAACCTTAACCTCTCATCCAAAAAGGTTAATGGTAGAGGCTCAAAACAGGTATCTTTGAGACAGTTATTAATCTCTTTATTTAGTTGGTAAAGGTCAAGAACTTGAAGAAAGATCATCTCAGAGGTGGGTGTAAGATGGAAAATTACATAACAGACATGAGAGCATAAAATTGATAATTCAAAGATTAGAGGTCGTCGCATCACAAGATGTTATGAAAGATTTTCAAAAGTGAAACTACCTCAAAAAAATGGATAGATAAATTTAAAGAACCTTCCAATCTCTGGATGATTACAGTGACCTCACAAGATTGGAACACATTCTTACCAAATTTGATACTCCACATAGTCAAAAGATTATTCCAATACAAAGATTGAAAAGTCTCAATGCTTTTGCAGGTTGTCTTTATGGATATGTGTCCAAATAGTGGATACTGTTAAAGGATTTTGGAATCTTGGGGGGTATAAGTAATTATTCTAGTCTAAGATATTACATGCTATAGATAACCAAAAATCCACATTTGTGATAGTTTTGGTGTATTATAAAATTTCTCTATAGAGAACTCACGAAGCAGAGTAAATGATGAAGCATACGATCTATTTGAGGAAATGACATTTTATAGGTTGGTAATTTACATTTACAACTACAAGCAATATGTCAAGCATGTGAACTATTTGGTGGAAAACCTCACTTGGTCTAGTCAACAGCATAATACTCTCCAACATACGTAGACACTCCACATGGATAGGACTGATGGTATAATAATGTCCATAAGGGAAAGATAGGGCATGTATGCACTATGGTATAGCTAGATATTTCAAGCCATATGTGACAAAAAATTTGATCCTTTAATGAGATATATGAGCATCCAAAATGTGTGCTTCCTAAGTCTTGTTCGACATGAAGGTGTGAAGAAGATGGTAACAGATTTCACCACCAATTTGATAGCCCACATAGTCAAGCCTAAAGTATTCAGGATAGTAGTGGATACAAAAATAAAGAGGCATGTTAATTGTTTGATGGAATGTTTATTGATCAACCTACACATCTAGAGATTAGTGATATATGAATAGAAATAGAGATAAAGCATGTGAATTGTTTGATGTCATCCTCATCCTAGGAAAGACAAGGCACATGGTCTATCTAATCAACCTTCCTTCACCTCCCAACCCATAAAACTCGATGAAAACATAAGATAAATGCAAAGCATGGCATAGATTAAGCACACAAAATATTTGCCAAAATGTCAGTGTAAATGTGCACAACAATTTTTGAAGGACTGAATGGTATACTTCAAATGTGAAGTAAACATGTATGCTTTGAAAAAAATTGACAACTTAATATACATTAGACCCGAAAGCATATACACACCCCAAATTGGTGTAACCATAAATAAAGGAAGAAGTTATATTTTGAAGGAAAATCCAAGCTTCAGTACATGCTGAAATCCATAGTTATCCATCAAATTACCTCAATAGGAAATTCTAAGTGATGCATAGATATTTAATGAATAGTTTTCAAATTGAATTGTGAAGTCTCCAATTTGTAAAGTACATTGAGGAAATTGAAAGCAATTAAAGTAATTAACAAAAAATCAGCTGGTAGGTCATGAAGTATAAATATCAAAAGCTCGATTATGCTCCCATTTTAAAAAGTACACTTCCTGACATTGGTGATACCATCTTAGGAAGTGTTTGGCTTCAATATTTTTGGTCATCTCTTGAGAGTAGGGATAGGACCCCTTTAGCCAAAAAATATTAGAAAGCAACATAGCTCAAGTAGGAGGGCACCCCATCTCAGCACAATATCATGATCTAGTGTTGGAATGCATGAAAGCCTATCATCCAAATACTAGGGAAGTTATTTCATCAAATAATAAAGTGATCATCCATCTAGATCCTATTTCTACCACCATTTCTTTTTAATTACCTACCAGAGTGCAATATGAAAACATTAATTTAAGAACTGCCAAGGAGTACTATATGGAAAATAAACTTAGTGTTTAAATACTGTTGGAATGTGCAATTTCCCCTCAAATGAAATGTAAAGGAATAATACAAGATTCTAGAAGGAATTTATGTCTAGATAGCTCTAGAAAATTCTATTTGTCCTATGTTAGCTAATTTAGATGTTTCTAGAAACAATCAAAGACCTCTATAAATAGAGGCATCTTGTAATGTTATTGATATGGAAAAAATGGTAAATTAAATATATTAGTGCCACAACACATTGATTATTTTTTCATTTTAGTTTATTTTGTCCATCCACCTTTCAAATGGTGTATTAGAGTTGTCCTTGGTTTCTACAAGTGGTATCAAAGAAGATTTAAGATCTTGGTCAACCTCCTACAACACCATTTAAGGTTGAAATTAGGGGGGAGTGTTGGACTATGTAATTTCCCCTCAAATGAAATGCAAAGGTGTAATACATAATTCTAGAAATCGCTAGATAGGGTTAGGTTCTAGAAGGCATTCATGTTTAGATAGTTCTAGAAAATTCTATTTGTCCTATGTCGGCTAATTTAGACATTTCTAGAAAAAATCAAAAACCTCTATAAATAGAGGCATCTTGTACTATTATTGATATGGAAAAAATGGTTAATTAAATATATTACTATTGTAGCACATTGAGTATTTTTCCATTTTAGTTTATTTTGTCCATCTACCTTTTGCAAGGTGTATTACAGTTGTCCTTAGTTTCTACAAACACCGTTTCTAGATCATGGCTCTTGCAACCGAGGAAAGGGAAATCTCAACTAGCCAAGTCCATCCATAGATCATCGTTGAAAGAAGATATAGCAAATATGGTAACTCTATTAAGTAGGATAATTGGAGTTTAGGATTCACATGAGTTTGAAGGTTAGATGTTCCTATTTATTAACATGGTCTACCAAGGGAAGAAACACATTTATTGAGCTGAAATTATCAGTGACTCACTACATAGGAAACTCATAAAACTTCAAGAAAATGATTATTTCTACATGACTTCTTATCTCGTATATGCTATTACAAGTAGCAAAAGTTGGCCTAGGCTTAACCGGCAAGGTATATATGATGATGTGGCTATTAATTACAAGAATCTTCCTCATAACAATATGACAATAGCCTAAACCATTTTAGGAGAGTGAATGATGCATACACAATCTTGACTATAAGAAAAATTCAAGGAAACATGAGACTCAAAATTTCACTAGAAGCAGTGTTGGAAGTAAAAAAGTATGGAAGTACTTTTATGTAGCTCCCAAAGTACACTTATATTAGGTTAGCCAACTATGATGGGTATCCCCTTATGCTACCTAGATTTGTCCATGATAAATTGGTCTTGATAGAAATGTGCAGATAGATTAGTCAAATTAATAAGCTTTGCAAGAATAGGAGGATAGATGGAATACCTTTCCCTACTAGTATTGGACATTATAGTTGTGATACTACATTAGATGTGAGGAACATAGAGACATCCCTTGCCACAATTAATTTAAATCCTTATATAATGCATTTCCCTTATGATAGTAAAGGCTATGAAATTAATGAATTAAAGCTAACCCCTAGCTTTGGTCACTTTCTTGCTCTAGAAGATTTTTGGAAGGATTGTGAAATGACATCAAAGTCAGGAAGAGAGATTGGATGCATCTTACTGTAAGGAAAGTGATAGAATTCAAGGTGGATATTGATGTGAAAAGTATAAATAATGATGAAGATTCCTTGGTCGATCCCTTCTACTATGAGAAAATTAAATTACTAGATATTCCTCCTATTGATTGGTCACTTCAGGAGTTATAAAGCTTGAACTGATTATGTCCTTAAAAGTACAAGGGAATGGGTCAGTAGAATCAGAGAAAAAAAAGTGATTGATGAATTTCAAAGTAAAGGGAGGAGAAGTAATCAAGGAGAATCATCTCAAATAGCATTGGAGGAAACTTCTAGTGAAAAAATGCAGCAATTGGATACCAGTGATCTAGATAAAGATGAAGATCTAAATCAGCTGGCTAAGTTTACAGTCAAAAGAAGGAGGAAAAAAGTAAAAGGTAAATCTAATAGAATGAATTAGGAAGGAAATGAACCTAATGAGAAGGATCAAAGAACCCCTCAAACTATTGAACACCACATTCTAGTTACATCCTCATGTGACATATTAATCTACCCTTCGAGTCTCTCTCCTCCTGAGATATCATTAATATAAATTACACATATAGATAATCAGTTATCTAATTTAGAAGATTTGATGATGATTACTAAAAAATACAATAGGAAACATGCAATTTTCACTTCTAATCACTACACATTCATGGCTCCAAAACAATCTCCAAAAGAAGATGAAAGTTATTCAGATGATCCCACCTTCATTTGATGTAATCTCTAGTTTTCTTCAGAAGCCTCCTAAAGTGAAAAGAACTAAAGTGATATCTAGGTTGGTTGTCGATAAAACTTCAAGCAATCTATGCATATAAATAGAAAAGCCCATAATAGAGAAGAATTTTGATGAAGCATTAGAGTTGCATTTCATTTTGAATAAGTTTGATCTTGGTCCATCTAGTGCAAAAGGAGATTTTTAGAATTTAGAATTAACTTTTGGCCAAATGTTACAAAGAGAAAAGAAAGAGAAAAGATCAAAGGAGAAACTCAAAGAGAAAGTTTAGATGCTGGTGGCTTATATCAATTTGGTTAGCAATTCTTCTAATGCAAAGGTAATAATTACTTCACCGGTCTTAGCAGACCCTGATGGTATTCTTGATCATGTTGTTATTGAAAGAGTAAACAAATATAATTCACATAGTATGATGATCAAAGCATGGATAAATAGAATGATAGAAGATGCTTCAAAAATCATAACTAGGGTGAAGAAATATATGGAAAAGCCATTGAATAGGTAGAACAGATGTCTAAAGAGCTAGAAATCAGCAAGGAGCCGAAAGTTGCCTAGTAAAAAGTAGATGATGAACTACAAGAAATGTCTAAGTTAGATATAAACACCCTGATTCTCAAGAAAATTATTGCTGATCCAAGTGAGAATCAAACACATATTTTGAGTAATAGTATTAACTGTAAGATGATAAATATTAGTAAAGGGATCACTGAATTTGAAAAATTAATAGCTTCATGTGAACAGTTGAAAATGAAAGTTGCAGATAAACTAGTCTCTATTATCACAGGTGGAGCAGTAGTAAATGATCTTCAACATATTGATTTCCAGTTTCTTCTTGATTCCTTTAGTATCAAAATTCATTCAAAAATGGAGAATTGAGTGTCAGATGCTGAAAATATGATGAAGCTTAGTCTAGTTTCAATCACTTTGGAAGATTGCAACATTTCATACTATCAACAAGAGTAAAAAAAGATATAGGATAAATAATTTATGACCAAACTTAGGATGGAAAACATGTTCATTCCAAATTATGATTCAGCGGTGATCATCCTTGATGCTTGTAGGACTTCAAGATAAGTCAATCATTTCCAGATAGATAGAGTTCATAGCTAGAAGACTAGTGATTGGATACATATGAATTCTTAGTAATTTTAGCTTAAGTTATGTTTTTGGAATTTTCCTTGTATAGGTTAGTTTTAGTGAGGTTAATTAACCTCTCCTAAATTATGTATTTTGGAGGTAGTTATTAACCATGAAGGAGTAGTTCTTAACCTCCATGTCTATATAAGGAGTCATTTTTGGCTTTGTAAGGGGGACTTTTTGTACATTAGAAAATGGGAACACCTATGCTAAAATTTGGATAAGAAGACAAATTTTAGAAAGTATGTACATATTTTGTCTTGGACATTGAAAATCTTTGTTATGTTCTTGGTGCAAGAAAATAAAGGAAAATGATATTCAAGTTCTCTTCTTTCAAAATCTAAATTGTTAGAAATATTGATTCTCTTTGCAGTGAGCATTTTCATGGTATTTTTTAGATGTTTATAAACATTTGGATCAACATTATGCTAGTGATAATTCTCAAGCATAGATCTTGATTATTGTAATTAGTAGTTTAAGTTGGTCTAGGAAAGCTTTGAAGTCATTTGGTGCATTCGTCATCAATGACTTTCTATTGATCTTTTAAAGTTTGATTTCATTTTTTATTTGAAAAACTTCCAAATTATATCATACAAGGGAGCTACCCCTCTAAATGTAGAGGAAGGCCACATATTAAGGGCCCATCCAACTATTGTGAATAGTTTGCCACATACACTCTGTTAGGTCATTTTCAAATGACAAATTTATTTACCAACACACCTATAATGGATAAACTTATATATACATCACATTCTACTACTAAGTATTGTGGAACCAATTCAAAATAGTTGTCACTTTGCACATGTGTTTTTGACAAGAAAGAGATGACAACATACAAGAACTATTCCATCAAATGTTACATAATATCTAAGATGCAAATCTAACTGAGGATGATTGGAAGCTACTAATGACATGTACAAACATACAGCTAAAAAATTCAAAAATACAACATTCAATGGTGCTACACACTTATTTGAACTAATGATGTTGTAAAACTACATAATAAGAAGATGTTGAAATCATTGAATTCTCAAGTTGCACTGAGTATAATAGTGTATTATCTAAGTGGTAACAATAATATTGTGGACTAAGAACGGCTTGAAAAAAAATCACTTCTTAGCAAGGGACAATGCATCATGCTTCGAGAAAAAATATAGATAGAGATAGGATTGGTGAATGGAGCTCTTGGTGAGGTTGTTGACATTATTTATGGGCTAGGATATAAACCACCAAGTCTTCCCATGTATGTTACCATGCATTTTTATAATTGTAGTGGGCCATCATGGGATGAACATGATCCAAAGACCATACCAATTATTCCTATCACATTAGGAAGCCAGATACAACACCCACTCACTATGTCATGGGCTATTACCATATATAAATCACAAGTGCTGACACTTTGGAAAGAAACAGTTGACATAGGAAAAATAGAGAGACAAGGGATGCCATTTATAGCTATTTCAAGAGTAAAAACCCTAACTAATCTTTATATTCAGCTCACTTCTACCTTGGAAAGGTATGTGAAAATTATAAAATAACCCATACATAATTTTTTGAAGTATTCAAATGGGAAGAGTACTTTTGAGAGGGGGGGTGAATCAAAAGTAACACACTTTTAACCCTTTCAAATCCTTTAGAAAAAATAACTAAAAATAAACTGCATGCATGTAAGCATATTAAATGAACATAAAGTAAACACATGACACCAAAATTTGGTAACCCAGAAACCCTCCAAGAATAAGAAGGTAAAATTGAGGTGGGGATGATACCCACGAAATCATTGCAACAATAATTGTTTGACCACTTCTGATGGTCTGCCCTATGAAAGGCTTGCCCTGTTAAAGGCTTTACACTATGTCAATAGTGACCTGGTTAAAGGATTTACAAACACTTTACGTGAAGTGTCATCTTGTTAAAGGACTTAGTCACCTCTTCAAAGGATCTACAAAATAACTATTAAGCTAACCTATCATCATAGGGTTTTCACTATCTAATACAATGGCTAGAGAGTATTAGAAATCTTTTGATCTGATTGCTTACAATCTTCAATTACTAATTTCAGGAACTTGATCTGCTCATTCTAATGTAATCCTTGCTTGATATGATATTTGTTCATATTCCTTGCTTTGTTCTGATCAATTGGATGTGTAATTTACTGTTCAATTCACTAAGTCTATGATGCCCTTGTTGTTTTCCATGTTCTGTAATTTTTCTTATCTGCTTAGCAACTACCTTGACTTCTCTTCAGCAACATAAAATTGTGGGGTCTTAGCCTTCTTATAAAGACTTTGAAGACTTAGGATTAGGTATGGATCTATAATCCATATTGAATCTTGAATTCCCATTCACTCCTTGCATTTTTCTCATTGGTTGTATGCCTTTTCCATTTTTTTGATTGGCTACATGCTAATTGCATAGGAAATGTAAAATATTCATCCTTATCCTTGTTATCCTTCAAAATCCTTCTATGTCAGCTCCAAAAATGGTTTACATCTAAGTTTTTGAGGCACAAACTCATATGTTGATTCTGTGTTAATCAACACATAGTAGACTACTAGTGCTTGGCACATATACTATCCTGCTTTGCTCAGCACGTATTGCATTTTTTCTTGCTTAGCATCAACTATGACTCAACACCTATATGTCACTTGGCTCTTATATGAAAAGTGGTTAAGTGTGTTGGCACTCAAATGTCTACATCCCAATTCTCCAAAACAATGTGTAGTGACTTATGTTGGATGACAATCTCTGTAGCAAGATGTACAAGTCCATCTAATGTAGAAAGATTAGGATCTTTCTTTAAGAAAATTTTAGCATAGACTTGTTCTTTGTCAAGGACTTCCAAATGTGGGTTATGGAGGATTGAAGCTACATTAGGTTGGCCTTTATATTGGCCTCTTCACTAGTTAGTGCAGCTAACTCTCTTTGAATGTGAATCGATTGGGAAAAATGCTTCTCACTTTGAGCTAGATCCCTTGGCAATTGCATGTTAGAAATCTTCAAATTTCTCTCCAAACTCATTATCCTTTGACCTATCTCTTGTGTGAAGTTGGAAAAATCACATAGCTTTTTGTATAGTGAGAAAATGTTCTCAAGTATAGTTTTGACCTTGTCAATTTTCTTGGCCAATTCTACTTGTTCAAGCGTTATACCACTAGATGTTTTCTCATTTACTTTCCCTTGAAACTTCTTTTTAGACCATTCTATAAGTTTAACAATTGTATCCTGGTCTTCACTAGTCCCCTGGTCAATTATATCAGATAATTGTTCTATTATGGGTTTTGACTCATCTAGTGACTGCAAGTTGAGGGCATCCATAAAGATGTCCTTAATCTCATGTAGTGCTTGCTTATTCTTATACTCTTTTCTAATTATTTCTTTCCTTTTCCTCCTATTTAAGGCATTTTGCATTTTAGTGATTTGCTCCATTGTGATAGTTTTGGAGTCATAAGTAGGTATTACAATATCTTCATCTAACTCAAGGTCTCCATAGTGAAGTACCCTGGCCACCTTTGTTGAGCTCGAGCTTGGTGTGGAAATTTGCAAAGGAATGGCTTCAGTGCCTAGCTCCTAAAGGGTTTTTGTAGGAGTGCCTGTCTTTGGTAGTCCTACCAATGCCTGAATAGTGGCTTGCTCCTCTTCCTTTGATGTTTCCTCCTTCTCATCGGATTTCCTTTCTTCTGCATTCAGCTTCTGTGTGGTGTCCCCTGCTACTATAGGTGGTGGAAGCATTACAAATTTAGTGCTAGTAGTTGTATAGGTGAAAGGTGGTTCTTGTGGTTTACTTCTGCCTTTTATAGCTCATCTATACTCACCAATACAGGGTTTGTGCATAACTATACCTATAGAGTGGATTGTGAAGGATTTTGGAGAGATCCTCTACAATTAGGGGATTGATGTTCTGAGAAGAATTGTTAGGAACATCCTTGATAGTTATTGTGTCTGCAGGTGTGATGGTTACATGAGGAGGGCTAGGAGATGGAATTTGTGTGTCTTGCACACTATGTTCCTCTTCTTGCTGCTATTCAACTATTGCCATATCTTCTTCCTTTTGTGTTTCTTCCTCCTCACCTTTTTCCTTATCTTCTTCCTCTCCCTTCTCTTCTTCTCCTTTATTTTCCTCGTCTCCTTTTATTGTTGCTTCCTCCTTCTCTTCCTCTTGCTTCTCTTCTATTTTATTTTCATTGGCACTAGCTTCTAACTTGTTTGCTTCCTCATCCTTGTCATCAATTATCTGTTAGATTGTCTTCCACAATTGTGTGGATTTATTTACTACATCCTCAATCTTATTTTGTAGGATGTTGAAAGCTCTATATTTAGGTGCAAATTTGCCACCATGTTTCTTATTAGCCTTTTTTATTTGACCTCTTTTTAGGTTAGGCTTCACTTGTGCTAAGGTAGATTCTCTGATCTACTTTTCAATTTTCAGACAATAATGCCATTTTTTTTCAATTATCTCATATAGCTCTCTAGGCATGGTATTATCTAGCTCTAGAGGTGCATTTTTGAATTCAACCATCATGGCATATACTGATTCCTCTATTTTATTTTTTTCTTCTGTACTTAGCTTATTGAAATCAAGATTTTTCAAATCATTCAAATCTTGTGTTCTTAATATTTTCACAATTCTTATCTATGGTAGATTTCAGAGGATGGCTTACCACTCTAAATTGGCTGATACCTATGATTTTATTCTTTCCTCATCATTAGTATCTAATTGTGCCACATACTTTCTCCTTTTCTTTGAAATTTCATTAGTTTGTTCAGTGGCTTTTTTCTTTTCTTTTACTTGATCCTTGGCCTTTTGAGTGGAGGCCCTTGTGCAAGCTCTTGTTGTTGGTGCTGACTTGGCTTGTGTAGGCTTGGTCACCTTCTTGGGTTTGGACTGAGCTAGAGGTTGAGTTCTAGCCTTTCTTTTCTTTTGCTTAGCTTTTGTAGTTGCTTCCTTGGCTTCTTCTTCCTTGACTCCTTTCTCCTTTTCTTCTACTAAGCCTTCTGTTAACTTCACTAGGCCTTGCCCTTGCTCTTCTTCTTCTTCACTCTCTCCTTCTTCAGCACCTACTTCTCCTTCAATGTCTGCACCAAATTTCTTCTTTATCTTCTTTACTAATTTATTCTTCCTCTTAATAATATAGGTTGTCTTCAATTCTATTTCAACTTTGGATTTGACAACATCATATGTGCCAAAATGAGGAGCCTCCTTATCTATCTCTTTTGCAAACAATGATGTGATTGCTGTTGAGGCTTCATCTACATCAAGTTCATAACTTAATGGCCTTAGCCATCTTACTCTTGGAATTGCTACCTAGATATAGGTATTGTCAATATCAACCAAAAAGCATATGTCATTGATGTGATTTTCCACTAGAAAAACTAGTATTCTTAACCTTTGCTTCATGGATTTCTTAAAATCCACAAAGTAGCTTGTCATTTGGGCCTCAAAATTATCACCCATCTGATCAATGAACTCATTGATTTGTGTGATTGTAGTTTTTTTTGAGTTCCAATTCACCTTTCCAATAGAAGAAAACTCTTCCATGACATAGAAAAATATGCACATTAGAATTGAACCAAACTTGCATTGAGCACCTTTTGATCTTATTATTGCTCCTAGGTTCTCATTTATTTGCTGCAAAAATAGTTCTGATAGATCATATTGGTGATCTTTCTTTACAAGTTTATAGGCTACATCCATAGCAATACATGGTACACTGTTTAATTTGCTGGATTGGTAGAACTTGTGAGAAATGATTCTCGTAGTAAAGTCTAGAAGGGGATTTGTGATTGTGTCAATTGAGATGCCTCTTTTATTCCATTTGGCCCCTGTATTCCTCTCAATGATTTCTTTTGAATCATTGCTTAATGTCTTAGGCTGATCTAGGATTGGGAAACCTATAACCCTATGTACTATCCTTTTGATAATTTTAATTGGTCCTATTTTCAACCACAAACATCCATTGTGAATTCTACTAAGAACAATCCATATCCATTCTATTTTGAAACTTGTAGGGTAAACTAGGGCATTTGTTAAACACTTTTCTCGATTACTTGGAATTCATCCTTCAGAATTTTGTTATCACATAGTTTGACATAGGCTTGGAATATCTCAAGATCACCTACTACTCCTATCTTGCAATTATAACACTTCCTCACATCTTCTACCATGACAACCTTTGGTGGAATAATGGACAATGCGCCATTAGGGTCATTTCTATAGGCGACTTTAGGGATACACCTAAACTTGAGTTGTTTTACCTCATTACTAACTAGCTGGACCTCATGACTTTCCTTTCCTTTGGGGTTTCTTGAACTAGAAGCCATTATACCAAACTAGGATTTTAATGTATTAAAACTTTAATACTATGTAGCTCGACACATGATAAATACCTTAGATCATCGAAATGTATGTTAAATTGCTACTAAAATCAATGCAAATGGCTTTGAGGTTGTTGTATGATTGCTTCTACACTCTTCTTGTCTCTTCTCTATGTTTGAATGGTGTGAAAATGAAAAAAAATTGACCTTATACCTTTCCAATCCTAGCATTAAATGCTTAGTTCATACAACTATAAACTTGACACTCAGCTCCCACTGTATTTCATTTACTCAAATTCCATTAGATTTCCACTTCACTTAGCTTCCATTGACATTTCTCAACTTAGTATCAACCATCAACTTGGTCGTTATTAGCAACTCGGCATCCATTGGAGCTTTACTCGGCATCTGAGAATAGTTTGGTAGTATTTGCAAAAACTTCAAATTTTGTCTTGGCATCTTTGCTCATGCTAATTTCTCTTTTGCAGTATTTTTTTTTGTCTTGGGACTGATGTATGATATAACTTTGTATATCAGTCCCATACACCTATTTTTTCTTAGTTGGATGAGATGTGATCACTTAACCTCTTGGATGAAGTGATCCCTCCATTTGATATGCTGCACTCATCTTTCTTCTTCCAAGTCTTGTTCTTTTGCCATCTTATTTTTTCAACATCTACCTTCTCTTTTCCTTTGTTGACATCTATCTTGCATGCTTTTGACATTGTTGGGAAATTCTTGCTGATATGACTAGTCTTTAAGCAACTGAAACATGTAGTTTGACTTAACCATCTATTGTAATTTCCTTCTGAAATGTGTCCTTATGCAATTTTTAGGAATGTGTCTATACTCCTAATAGTAGTGATAGTTATACCTGGTATTGTAATCTAAGTTGTAATGGTGTGCATGTTGTTTTTCCTTTTAGGCTGATTAGGTGTCCACATAGGCCTTGATCTGCATTCAAATGCTCTATGTCCATTCTTTTTGCAGTTATAGAACTGACCCACAAATCTTGGTGTCCTTATGGTCTTGGTTCTACATTAATGTCCTTGATGTCCTTTTTTTTTGCACTTGTTACAAAAGCTTGCATTTTTAGGCTTATCATGCCGATGACCATTCTTGCTCTGACATACATTAGAGGTATGTCCCTTTTTACCATAGAAATGAAAAGTAGGTTTAGTGTTCTTACCTTTGTTACTCCTTTCTTCTATAGTCTTGAATGATTCTCCTTGCTCAGTGCTAGTGTAACCAAGTCTTGAAGTATCATTACTAGCCCTTGGTGATTTTAGTAGTTGCTCAAAGTACTTGATAGCCTCATTGGGTTTTTTGAAGCTTTTTGCAATCTCCTTCTCTCTTTTCAATTCATTTTTTAGTTGATCATTTTGTATTTTCAATGTAGTGATCTCAATGTCCTTCATATTCAGTTCATGATGAGCATTCATCATCTAGCTTAAGGTGTCAAGCTACATGTTTGAGATTCTTTCAAACTCAATTTTCTTCTCCTCCAATCTATTGGTAAGATTTCTCTTGTCATGTTCTATCATGACCTTGTCTTCAATGGTTCTCTTCTTTTGTTTAGTTACTTCACAAAGCATTATGGCTTGTGACTCCTATTCAAGCTTGAGTATTCTGGTTTCTTCAGCTTGTGCTATGTTTTTCTCCATCAATTCAGCTATTGTTGCATCAAATTCCTTGGAATCTCCATTGAAAAACACTTGTGTGTTATCAATCTCCTTGTAGTGTATGTCATTTTCAGCTATGGCTATATCCTTCCTTCTTTTTAAGGATTTTCTCAATTCCTTTCTAGCTTCATCTAATTTGTGTAGAGAGAGGTGCACATGAATCACCTAATTGTCTATGATCTCCCCAAGTTTGAAGACTTCAATTTTCAGATCTTTTCTCTAAGCTATTAGGCTTCTCCTTGTGAAAACCTTAGCTCTGATACCAATTTTTGAAATATGCAAATGGGAAGAGTATGTTTGAAGGGGGGGGGGGGGGGGGGGGTGAATCAGCAGTAACACACTTTTAACCCTTTCAAATCTTTTAAAATAAATAACTGAAAATAAATTGCATGCATGTAAGCATATTAAATGAACATAAAGTAAACACATGAAACCAGAATTTGGTAACCCAAAAACCCTCCATGAATAAGAAGGTAAAATTGGGGTGGGGATGATACCCACAAAATCACTACAACAATAATTGTTTGATCACTTTTGATGATTTTCCTTGTGAAAGGCCTGCCCTGTTAAAGGTTTTACACTATGTCAATAGTGACCTAGTTGAAGGATTTACAAACACTTTACATGAAATGTCACCCTGTTAAAGGATTTAGTCACCTATTCAAAGGATCTACAAAATAGCAATACCTGTTAAACTAACCGATCATTATAGGGTTTTCACTATCTAATACAATGGCTAGAGAGTATTAGAAATCTTTTGACCTAATTGCTTACAATCTTCAATTGCTGATTTCAGGCACTTGATTTTCTCATTCTAATGTAATCCTTGCTCGATCTAATATCTATTTGTATCCCTTGCTTTGTTCTGACCAACTGGATGTGTAATTTTTTGTTCAATTCACTAAGTCTATGATGTCCCTGGTATTTTCCCTATTCTACAATTTTGCTTATTTGCTTAGCAACTACCTTGACTTCTCTTTAGAAACATAAAATTGTGGGGTCTTAGCCTTCTTATAAAGACTTCATATATTTAGGGTTAGGTATGGATCTATGATCCATATTGAATCTTGAATTCTCACTCACTGCTTGCATTTTTCTCATTAGTTGCATGCCTTTTCCATTTTTCTGATTGGCAGCATGCTCATTGCATAGGAAATGTAAAAGATTCATCCTTATCCTTGTTATCCTTCAAAATCCTTATATGTTAGCTCCAAAAATGGTTTACATCTAAGTTTGTGAGGTCACAAACTCATATATTGATTCTATGTTACTCGGCACATACTGGGCTATTGGTGCTTGACACATATACTATCATGCTTTTCTCGGCACCTATTGAATTCTATCTTGCTCAACATCAACTGTGACTCGGCACCTATATGTCACTCGACTCTTATATGAAAAGTGGTTAAGTGTGTTGACGTGTCTCAAATGTCAAAACCATTCTAAGACCAACAAAATTAAATGGAACAAAGACAAATCTCACCTTGATCAACTAGCAGTAGAAAGAAGATCTAACAATTTTGCATCAATGAAGCAAAACTAAATAGATTCATCACTATCAGTATAACCTTGTTAGGATTAGTGAAAAATTACCTTATGGTAAATACTATAACATCATCTTATATATCAAACTATCTATGCTATCCTTGCACCCTTCAAAGGTGCAAGTGATAGTTTTTAGAAAGAGTTTTCCATACTTTGGGATGTATTTTCATAGTGAACATATACGAATAAAATTATTCAATTGAAATACTTTTCCAATGAATTGATTGAAATTGTTCGCTTGCATTAGACTTTAAGGGGTTGTGTTACTTGTCTTTGCAAGGATGTGTTTTAAAATGTTCTTTTGTGAGAAAGATTGTGATTTTGAAGGGTGTTGATGTGGGGAAATTTAGGGGAGGGTAGAATAATTTTCTTTTGATATATTTTTGTCTACTAGTAATTTGGTGTTAAATAATTTGGCCAAAGTTTTTTATTGAATATGCATTTTCTATGCATGGTTAATTATTGACCCCCTACCACATCCATATTTAGTTCCATATTGACATGTGTGAATGCATATTAGTTACATAGATGCACAAAATCTATTTGAATCACTAATTCTAGGTTGTTGAGGTTCTTTGGAAGGGTTGGAGAGTTCTTCATATCAGGAAGAATCGCGAGGGAGCTAACCACTGATGGCTAGGTGGTAAAAGTGTGTAGGCCACACTCCCATATTGAAATAGTAGATGGATATTTTTTGGAAACTGAGACTCCTATAAATAGACAAAGGTCCAATGACATAGTTCTTTTATGTATTTGTGTTATATCATGATCTTGCATTCATTTGATGTACTCACTGTGTAATGTGTTGGCTATTGTTGAGAACACTCTTTAGAGTATTTTTCCATCTTTTGTCTCTCCTCATAACCTCTTCACATTCTTTTGTAACCCTTTAGCACAATTCATTTGGTAGCCTTCCTAAAGTTCACTCTAGACTTTTCTAAGCCTAGCATTGACAAACTTGTAATTCAAATTTAGGTTCTTGATGCCACTAAAAGCACACTTTTCCAACTTAAAGAAATACACAGACATAGCCTTTGTATTCTAAAGAACACCAAAATCAAGGTCTACCTTCATATCCTTCAAGTTCTCCTCCAAAATCCATATGTTAAGCTCATCCTGATCAATTATTTTCAGCAGAGTGATACATTTCTCCACTTCTCCCATGTCCTTGACCTAAACAAAATAACTGAAGTCCTCCTAATTCTTTCTTACTTAAGCCATGTCAATAGAGTTTTGGGGAGATATGGAAACATCATTATAACTTAGTAATCATAATCAACTAAAATAAGGGCTTGTTTCTCCAAACCCTCTTCACCTACAATTTCAACATTATTATCCTTAACACCACTCTGAGTTGGGTAAGGGGCTTTCTCATTAGGTATGGGTAAAGGAGACATAGACTTAGGGTTGGGGCAAGGAGACATAAACTTAGGGTTAGTAGGAATAGGGTGCACATGGGAAGAAAACATCCTCTCCATAGATCCATAAAACTACACACTCCCCTTCAACCTCGATATTCAAACATCTAGCACCAACTTCCACATTAGCAACGTAGGATAGGTCCTCAATGCTAAGACCCTCTAATTTTTTATCCAATATGATTTTGTTATTGCATGACTTCATGTTGCTTTACTACATAAAATTATCATGTCTATAAGAATCACACACATGTGGATTTTTTTAAATACACCTATACCATTTTTATTTCTTTCCTATGGTCACATGTTTTTAGTTTTATAGACATACTTCTTAACAATATATCAAAAAAATTATTAATAAAAAGTAATTACTTCAAATCATTATGTTTAGAAGAGAATATTTGAATTTTTTTTTAAAAAATTGATGTTGAATAAATCTATATAATTACAATGAAATCATAGCAATTCTGATACAATATTGCATTGAAAGATAATAGAAAATAAAATACAACCTAGAAATCACATAACTAGCCAAGTTTTACAATGAGCTAAACAACTTTACATACATAACAACATATAGAGAAAAAATGGAGATTTAAATAACCACATTTGGTCCCATGACTAAACAAAAACTATAGACTACATGTAAATGAAAAGAATATTCAAAAAATCTTGTCACAATATGATGAGAGAATGTTTTTATTTTATGAAGTCTCTATCAATTTTTCCTTTCCACCTAGTCACATATCATTAATTAGGCTATCCAGCTTTTGTGCCATATATCATAAGTTATATGAAGAAAAAGTAATTAGGGTTGCTCAAGACTGCCCAAAATAATTATCAAGGATCATATGAAGCCCCATGTTCATGATCTCATGGTTTTGTTGCACTGGGTTAAAGGGTCTATAGATTTTTTCCTCCTTGAAGATTGGATATGATGCTACATAGATATTATTATGAAAGGAGAACAACTTTTAGATTGGGCGGAATCGATAGCTAGTTCATTGAGGAATCATCTCAAACACTCTAAGATATCTAGAGAAGATTTCCTCATGTCTTCCTACTAGACCTATTGCATAGCATGTGTCAGCAATATTACTTACCTTCCCCATGAACCTTAGAATGAAGATGTAACTATCTATCATTATTGTCCCCTACTCCAAAGGACAGAGTGTTGGAAGAATTCAGAAAAATACATGATGTTTTAATGGAAAGTGTGCATTTGAACCTTAGAAAAGCACCGATACCAAGGATATCCCTAGAGGCCTAGAAGTTGATTCAAATGTACATGAGATATTTCATTCAATTTCCTAAGTTTACATACCTACAAATAGGGGGATTTGAAGAAGAACCGATGAAGTTACCTCGATATGCTTTAGATTATTTTATTATAGCTAAGATATGTAGGTAGTTATTTTTTGTGATTAAGGATAATCTACCCCAAGAGGAAAGGGAGTCCATTTTCCTTGTCAAACTTGGTTATTTAGCTTGTAGTAATATGATTAATGCCTTTGTGATTGGAAGTAACTTACTCAGTTTCAACTTTGGATCCTACTAGGGAAGGAGGAATTTTTATAGCAAAAGGTTCACAACAAAGGTACTCAGTTTAAAGGGTCAGTCACCAATGGTTCCCCATTTAGAAGATCTATGGAAAGATTGCAATGATGAGAAAGAGGTGGTAAAGAGGGACCATTCAAGATTAACACTTCTACAAATTAATTCCTTGAAATTGAAGTTCAAATTGGAGGAGGTAATTGAGGATGGTTTGGATATTGTTGAACCAGGATGGGAAGAGGAAAGTGAACAAAAGAAATTAGAAGTGGACTAAAGCCAGAGTGAAGAAGATGATATAAATTTGAGGACCAAATCTATTCTCAACTATATAGATAACTAGTTAAGGAGAAGAAACATGAAGGTTGTCAATGAAAAACAAACTACAAAGTCCCCAAAGATGGTTTCTTTCTCTAAAACATTAACCTCTGACATCCCAACTTCATCTCATGTTGTAGGTAGCACTTCAACCCCCAAGAAGAAAAATAGAAGAGTGTTTGCTAAACAAATCATGGCTCCTAGAACCAGGTCTAAGACCAAATCTAAGGCACTCATGCAACAAGAGATTTAGAAGGAGAAAATGATGACTCAAGTACAAGGTCAAGGAGAAGAGCTCACCTTTTCAGATAATCAAGATGGTGATGTAAAGTTAATAGAGGCTTCAAAGTTAGATCAGCCTAGTTTCATGACTCCTCCCAAAGGAAATTAAGGGATGACTACTACTTCCACAATTCCATCATGGTTATCTAATTTAGTCAACAAGAAATGTTGCCTTTAACCAGTGTCTACACTAGTTAAGGATATCATCACAAAATATGTAGCCCATGGTTCTAAAAGAAAAAAGATGAAAAGTCATGTGCATTTAATGAAGGACCTAATGACTGGAAAAGTGATGATAGAGGTGGCTACCTATAAATAGAAAGCTGAATTTGGTGAAATTGATGCAAAAGGTTTTAAAGCCACTACTGTAGAATTGGGACCCATCACCAAAGATACCAAGAATCACTTCTTAAAATTTTCTACAAATCATATGTTGACTTAGTCTAAAAGGGATAGTATAGAAAAGAAGGAACTAATAGGGTTGGTGATCACTATGGCTGCATACATAGATTCCTTGATGAATTCAGGTGCCCTTCCATTGGTTCAAACTCTGTAATCTTTTGATCCCAATTTATCCGATAGCGAACAATTGGTTAAGCAAATGCAAAGGGGAAAATTACTCTCTGACATAGTGCAAGAGTGGGTGGAATCCATAATAAAAGACAGTAGTAAATTCATTCTAAATTTCACTACCACGTAGACTAAAGGAGAAGTGATGTTGGTTGAGGTTCAAACATTTATTCTAGTGTGGGAGGTTGATCAAAGTTGATGCCAAGCCATTGTGTTTCAAATACATGAACTTAAAAAATATGGTGTGTTGAAGTTTTTGAACGAGAATCCCATGAAAACCATAGATTCATGCATGCTATTCATCCTCAAAAGTAATATGGGTTGGAAGGATTCAATTTACAAAGGGGCCATCGAAGTGATGCGATTAGTGGAAATTGAAATCATTGGGATGCATAAAGAGCTCTTGAAGGATATTTAGATTTCCAACCCTATGGGTATTCTATAGTTTGAGGATGGCAACATGGACTCCAAGGTTTTAAACAAAAACTTCAATGATGTAATGTCTAGAATAAAGGACGATACCCCCACTTCTAAGGATTTCACCACTCTGGCCAACATTGAATCAATGTTATTTTTTAACAAGAACCTTATGCTGAATCAAAGTAAAAGGATTAAGGAGCTTAAATGGCAAAAAGATGCCTCTAGGTCAAAACTACTTAGCCTGAAAAACCCTCACTCTCACATGATGCAGGAATTTGCAAGTGTCTTTAGAAGCTAGAAACTAGTCAAGTAGACCATGGCAAGTGGAAGAAAGGCCAATGAGGATGTTTATTTGCAAATATTTATTTTCCAATGTTTTAATTTTCAAATTAT
>CM053787.1:341991135-342028635 GCA_028749045.1 Cupressus sempervirens | reverse complement strand
CAATCTTATGTATAGTTGTGCAAAAATACCTTTGGGGTTGGGATCTTTGCAACATGTCACATTGTCCTTATGACTTGATATGACCATTCAAAAAGTTAGTTTTTGAAGGTGATGGGATAGAGCCTTGGAAAAAGTGTTTAGAGAAAAATATTATTATATAATTTTGGAAGATAGAAGATAAGGGATGACCTACTTCCCCTTTTGGAGAATGGATGACTTGTGGAGAAAGGAGGACCTATTCAAAGGAGAAGCACAAGGGATCTTGCATAGGTAAATGAAGGTTAAGATAATTCTCAAAGATAGATCAGTTATTTCTCCCTTCATATGCATGTTTAGAGGTCAGTTGGTTTGAAATTTTTTAGAGATGGTGATGGTTTTAGGGTTGGAAGTCTCTCAACTCTAAATTTCTAATGGACCTTGAGAAAAACACAAAATGGGAAGGAGAACATAAAACTTGGAGTTCTTAGATGTATGAAGTCTAAAAAATTTGATAAATTGTAAGGCCCTAAGACAAGAAGCTTGTTGAACTAGGGAAAAAACCATAGAATGCTAAACTTTGAAGCTAATGACTAACACATGAACACTCCAAGAGGTACCAAAAACTAATGCAAGACTCAAACAAGGAAGATTCTAAAAGACCCAATGGAGAAACTAAGACACAAGCCAAAGTGAAACTAGGAAGATTCTGATAAGTCATCAATATCAAAGACCAAATTGACATGAAACAAAATGAACACTTAGGACCAAATTTTAGACTTTCATACTTATTAGATTACAAAAGTTAGACAATTTCAACAACCACCAGAAAAAGTAAAACAAAGGAATAATTAAGGACTTCGGACTTTTCAAATCTTTGAAAAGATAATAAGGTTGAAAGTCTAGAATGAAAAAATACTTAAAGGAAAAAAGGAGAACTAAAGGGAAAGATTATCAAAACATGAAACCTTAGAAACACAGAAGATCAAAAATAACAATTAGGGGTCTCCTAAGACTATACTTAACTATTTGAGACACTTAGAAGTGAACACAATCATATGCACTATGAAAGACAATGCAACCAAACCTAATGGAAAGGGGGGGGGGGGAGGGGGGTCCTCATTTTGGGCAATTTATCAAAACAATGTGTGTGTGTGTGTGTGTGTGTGTGTGTGTGTGTGTGTGTGTGTGTGTGTGTGTGTGTGTGTGTGTGTGTGTTGTGAAACCACAACAAGAACCAATACAAAGTTAATAAAATATACAAAAGGTTGCAATGAAGTCATCTTGATTATCTTTTAATGCTTATTATAAGAATGAAAATCAACATTAAATTAATGTGCACTGCTACTCATGAAACATGGGCCAATGAGTTTGACTTGAAAACTGCATACTTAAATTCTCATAGAAATATCACAATGTGACTTGTTATGGAAACATATCTCCTAATTAACATAAAACTTGTTCTCTATCAATAAACTAGTGAAGTAGTTTAATCAAATTAAGAAGAAATTCAATAACATGCATGTAACTTTGACCCTGTAACAAATTAAATAGATATAAGATATAAATTATTTAAAAATTATCTCTGACAAGGAACTAATACAAAGTTACAAAAAAGATAACAATGAGTAGATAATGTTTTCTTGATTGCCTCTTGATGCTCTTAAGAATGAAAAATGGAACACACAAAAATTTTAAACCAATAAACTTGAATAGTAATTTGATTAAATGAAGAAGAGAGTGGATACTTTTCATGTATATTTGGCTCTATTATATTATATAGATAGAATTTAATAATATACCAATTTTATCTATGATTAAAAACACTACCACAAAGATAATAAAAAGACACTATAGGACATGGATGAAGTCACTTTCATCAATTGCTAATGTTCCTAAGCACAAAACCAACATACAACTCACTCTATATCAATAAAGAAGAAAAAGGAAACTTCATGCCTTTGTATATATGAAAACAAAAAAGACAATATGGGATAAGAAAACAACTTTTAACAATCTCAATGGCACCTTATTTGATGACATTACTTCTATATGGGTTTTAAAGAAAAATCAAAATACTAAGTTGGGGAGGAAAGAAAGATGAACTAGACCCTCTACCTCCTTTTTACATTTCTCCAACAGCTTGAGGGTGTTCAACTTTAGGCTTGGAACTTTTAATTTTGAACTCATATTACTTGGATTCACCCATATGACTTTTTTAGGCTTTTCCTTGTTTCTAGGCATACCCAATATGTCTATTTTTCCAAGGCTTACCCTTCGTTAGCTTTTGGGGAAATGAATTTTTCCTCCCATCTCTATGCTTGCATTAAATTGATACCATTAAGAAATAACATTTTGGTCGCATATTTCCATTAAAAAAGTTGTAGCCCACTCCACATGTAAAATATCAAGATAAAAAATGTCCTATTTAATATTCTACATACATCAAGCACATTTAGTGACATATCATATTGAATGTGGTTGCAAACTATTGAGATGAGAATGATCTTTTGAATAGTGATCTATTAATAATGATCCATTCATTTTATTTATAGTATGAAAAAATATTGTACTGACTATGGGTATGATTGAGATACTATGTCTTCTTTATAACCCAAATTTATGTAGTGAAATCTAGTGAGAAAGGCAATAAAAAAAATCAAAACAAAGATAAAATGATTAATAAATAATGTCACACGAGTAGAAGTTATAATCAATAGAATATAGAAATAATAAAGCCTATGATTGATAAATATAAAAAGGAACTTATATGATCAATGGAGGACTATCTATATAAACAAAATACTAGATAAGGTATTACAAAAATTGATAAGCATAGAAGTGTAGATTTCATCCTCCTATTTAACCCAACCTATCATTCATTGCATAGAAGGCCTAAAGAGCCAAGTAGCTAATGTGCCAAAGGATTACTCCATTTAACATTACTTCTTATATTCAAAAAGTCCTAAAACATCTAATGATAGTTAATAAAAATTCACCGCACCTTTGTCCATCAACTTGAATAGAGTCTTAATTTCACTAATAATAAGAATTGGAGAAAATTCATGGTATCCTAAAAATTGGAGAGGAAAACTAATCATATTTGTAGGAGCAACATTGTCAACTATCAAAGTGATTTCTACAAGGTTCTTATTCCAAATGTAATGTTGTACCCATGCCCTTAAGGTGAGCTCCTCACTACAAAGTGTATAGAGATTATAAATAAATATCAAATATATGTTAGTGTAGATATTTTGTCAAATTAATACTTAGGTTGATAGTAAGCACATCTAAAATGGTAGGTAGGATATTATAATATTTAATTCTAAAATTTAGGTTTGTTGATCTCAACAATAATATTAGTTTTATAATTATATCTTTTGTTATTGCATGACTCAATGCTTATTTACAACATAAAATTCTCATGTCTATAATAATCATAAACATGTGCATTATTTTTAGTGACGTCTTTACCATTTTTATTGCTTTCTCATGTTCACATGTTTTTAGTTCTACGAATATACTTTTAGACCATATGTGCAAGAGATTATTAATGAAAAGCAATTACTATAGATGGTGAAGTTTGTAAGAGAATGTTTGAATTTTTTTATCTTTTTTCAATATTGAAGAAATATATGAAAATGAAAGAATAGCAATATTGCACTCAAAGATAATAAAATGTAGAATACAACTTAGAAACTTCATAACTAGCCAAGTCTTATAATTTAATTTTTGTACCGTAGTAAACAATTGGCCTGTAGCTATACAGCCGCGAAAATGCACTTCCTTTACATTGCTTTTTCTAACTTTTTAAAAAATTAACTAAGTCCTCTCCTTCGTATGGAAGTGCATTTTCGTGGCTGTATAGACTTTGCCAAACAATTGTCAGATTCGTAAAGCCAAAAACACTAGATCTTCGTCATTTTTCCTATGACATAATTACATTTTCTTAAGTAGGACATGATTTCCACAGCTAGTCAAATTGTGATGTGAATATCAGGATTTAACTGTGTGATTTTGAGTCAAACTCGATGACCCATGTTTCATGAGTAGTGATTCAACATGAATCCATCTCTCATGAGAATAAATGGAACACTTAGCACTCATTGGATCTAGGTGATGCTCACAGGGGTGAAGCACCGGGACTTCCCGGGAGGTCACCCATCCCAGTACTACTCCAGCCTGAGCGCGCTTAACTACAGAGTTTCCTCCACAATTAAACCCAAAGCTTGCAACCCCATTTCCTACAAGGCCGTGCAGACGAATGAGTCGATCTTCTTCTGCAGGAGTCATGCTTCTCTCTTTTACTTTTGGTTTTAAGCAGTTCAGCCAATGCATTTTGTTCCTCTGTCTATGATCCACCGGGCCTGTATTTATTAGCATGCTGTTTAGTAAAAATATATGAAAATTAAACGACACTAAATTTCTTTAGTTATGTGAGTGAGCTTTTAGATTATAATATATATTGCACGTGTATAATTTTTTTAATCAACATTTTTTATCATACATTATGAACTAACATTATGCTGAATCATAGGCTGTGATCTGAAACATTATAAGAAAAACTATTTTGATCATGGATTATAAATTTATAATAAGACAAATTTGTAGAAAATGTTACATCTATTCTGATGATGAATTATTATTATTAATATGATTAAAAGTTTTGACTTAATCAATTTGAAAAGCCACATTCACATAATAAGCAAAACAATCAAACAATTTTAATCTTGAACAGTAAGAAGAAATAGAAAACTTTTCATCAATGCTGGAAAAAACATGTAGTTACATCTCAGTCAAATTTAAAAACTCAAATCATATAATATATTAAAAACCACTAGAAAATCTCTGAAACTAAATTATACAGGCTCGCGATACATTTGAACTTAGAGCACTAATGGGTATGATCAAAGAATTTGTAAAGAGAAGGAAAAACAACATACTAAGAAGATATGCAAAAATTTACAATATGTTTCAAAGAGGAAATTGGAATCCCATTAAAATATTGAATTCCCACCGTTTTTCTCTAGCACATTTGTTATCAAAATCAGTTCCTCATTAACAGTCTTAGCCTTGGAAGAGCACGTAGGTCGAACCATTTTCACTTGGGCACTTTTGCAAAGTTAGTATAATTTCTTCTATTTCTGATCCAAAACGACCTTTCTCTTTCCCTGGATAGTCACTGGCGTGCCATCTATTCTAGAGACAATAAAGCTTGACATCTATCCATGGCAATGACTTGTAGGGAGCTTCCAGTTTCATAGATAACAGCTATTCTTGTCACATAATCTTACTTACCATTCTCTATCTGGTCAACTTCCATTACTTGTAAGCTTGTATGAACTCACAAAGTGCAACGTAGGGGAAAATAATTAGAAGTGAATCAGCCCACTGCTAATATGAAAATACTATAATCAACGAAGAGAAAAAAGGCTGATAATTAATGAATCTTGATTGACATTTAAGAAAAACTGAATGAGACTTAAACATCAACGAAGAGAAAAAAGGCTGATACTTAATTAATGAATTTTGATTGACATTTAAGAAAAACTGAATGAGACTTAAACATCACACACTTAGCTTAAATTCTAGATCAAAAGTGTTAAATAGTCAAAGTTTTTTTTTCTTTTTTCCCAAGCTTAATTCTTCCCTTAGTGTGTGATGTTTAAGAGTGGCCCTTTCCTACTACTATATTACTGAGTAGTTGGCTTTCCTTTCTGTTTTCTTCAAAGGCTTAATTCTTCCCTTAGTGTGTGATGTTTAAGGGTGGCCCTCTATATTACTGAGTAGTTGGCTTTCCTTTCTATTTTCTTCAAAGTCAAAAGAACAAGTTATGAATCACACTTTGGATCAAATTGGTGTCTAAATTAGCTCAAACCTGGTAAAAAAGCTTTATTTTTAATTTTTAATTTTATTTTTATCATAAACCACCAAGGCATGAATTAAATATTTTATTATAGTTATGTGTCAAGATTAATTATTATGAAGTGTTAAGATCGAGTAGATTTGAACCCAAGACCTCTCATATGAGAGGCTCACAAGTTACCATTGTGTTGGCAATAGATAAAATAAAGAAGTCTCAACTATAATTATTGAATGTTAGATACCAACTATTAAGATCTATATTATGATGAAGTAATTATACTTGTGATGGTAAATGCATGCAAGAAGATAAAGTGCAGGAGACAACTTATACCAAATCAAATACCCCTTGAAGAAGTTGTAAGAGTAACCTACTTGCTATGAATGAGAATGGGGAAATATGTTGGTCATATTTTAGGGTCTTATAATAATGGTCAAGTTTATGGGCATTGAGAGTATATATCTTTAAGCCATAGAGGGTTTGGCGTTAGGAAAGCCTTGGGTTATGTTAAAACTCATATAGATATTTGTATGGGTTATTAAGTAGTGTTTGTTTGGTTAATTTCATGGATACATGTGCTAAAATACAAAATACCTTGTGGTTGGGAACCTTCACAACATGTGACATTGTCTTTATGAATTGACTAGACAGGGCCTTGGGGAAAGTGTTTAGAGAAAAATATTATTATATAATTTGGGAAGATAAAAGATGAGGGGTGGACCACTTGTCCTTTTGTGGAAAGGATGGCTTTTGGAAGAGGAGATATTTAGAGAAGCATGGAGGATCTTGCATATGGATGTGGAGGTCAATATAATTCTCAAAGAGAGGTGAGTTATTTCTCCCTTCATATGCTTAGTTTTTGCATAGATTTATTCTTCTTGTATTGTTGCTCAAGGAAGTTTGTAGAAGAGAATATTATAAATATTAATTTTTTAAATATAATTAGACGAGATATGGAAAATAATTTAGAAGCTCTCATCATGAATCATCATGTTTCACCATATCCTTGCTTGCTCGTGGCTTGGGTAGGTACCTTGAGGCCCTCATGGTTCCATTTAGATGGGAGGACACCATGTTGTTATTAATTATTTTCCATACATAGTATCTCATGAAATTTATATGATAGTGTGCTTGGTTGTTTATAATATAGCTCACCAACTTTTTTTGTTAAAATATCATTTTATAATGTTCGATGAAGATTCATTTTGTAGTTTCTATTATCATTGACAAACTTATTTTTATGATCATTTGGTTATTGAATAATGGAATTGGAAAGATTCATTGTTGATGAAAGGAAATCTAAGTATGAGTCTATAATAAGACTAAGAAAATACTTTCTTTTAACAATTCTTGTTACTTTTTTTGAAAGAGTGCATGGATAACTAAAAATAATAACTCAAGATAAATGCTATGTATTTTTCTTTATTTGAGTGTAAGATAAAATATTTTAAAATATTTTTTTGATTTATTTCTATTAAATAAACTAATGATGATCTTAGATATTTTTATACATAGTAGTATAAGAAAGGGAGTGCAAGTTCAAGATGGTTGTCAATTATCCCCAAATGTACAAAATTATTGTGAGCACTCTATGTTACTTTGATTGATATATTATTATACATTTTATTTTGTCTTTGAGAAAAGGTCTTAGTGTAATGCAAGAAGTTCTATCCTTGATTTGTTTTAGTATTTTTCTTGCATGGTTATCCCTAATGCTAACATAAGGGTTGTATCATTGAATTTGCAATGAATGCTTAGAGATCATTAGTTGCTCTTTTAATCCATTGACAACATCTGAAAACTTTTATAAGGACTTAGGTTCGAATACTAGTGTTGGATTTCTATTTCATTTGTTTAGAGATGGATTTTGATTATGTATGAGAGTGAAAATAAAGGAGGTGAAAACTATTTACTAAAGAAAGTCCTCTATAATGTGATTTATTCTCTAGAATACCTCTCTAGGGTGTTATTCTATTGAAAGATTTGTATTGAGTCACTCTTAAATATCACACATTAAGAGAAAAATTAAGTTTAAAAAAAGTGAATCAGCTTTGACTATTTTATAGTTTTAGTTTAGGAATCAACCTTTAGTGTGTGATACTTAAGTCTAATAGTAATTTATACAATATTAGATATATGATTTATATTCTAATCACCTCCCAGCCTATGATGACAGTGGTTATACAGCTACCAATGTCATCAATAACAAAAAAAACCCAAAATTTGCCAAAACATCACTGATTTTTTTTTTTTTTTGAAAATTTTGACTTTCAATTATATTTTTTCTAAAGAATAGCTGGTGACTAGGTATGTGCTAGATAACTTGACTTCAAATACCTTGGATATGTGAACATAGGACATTGTCAGGACTTCCTAGTCCAAGCATTCCATATTGTAATATTAGAAGAGCAAGACAGTTTCAGGAGGAGGCAGACTCAGGAAATGGGCAACGGCTACCCAGGTAGGAGGATTGACTGCCTGGGTAGGCATGCCTAGGTATGCCCCATCCTCTTAGGCACTGGCTAAATAGCCACGAAATTGCACCCAGCTAGCCAGTGCCTTCTTGAACCTGTTCTGTTCAATTAAGTATCCGTACTAACCGTGCCAAAAGCGAGCCTGTAGACTGCCGTCAATCAAAATACCAAATGTCAGAAATCAGTATTTACATAGGATCGGCTACAAACAAGATTTGCACGCCATGTTAGCAATATCAATGCCATCAATAGTATACCAACTTCCTAAACAAAAAGAAGCGGGAAGAATGCTTGTTTTTCTTTGTTATTTTTAAGGCCATTATATCTTTCCTTGATCTATTTCAGTAGTTCTCAATAGTACTTTATTTCCTTTATTTGTATTTTGTTCATCTCATTATGCTTGGACGGTGGTCTTTTATCCTTCCATGGAGAAGGATGGATGATGGGCTCACTAAGGAGTTGTGTTTGTTACAGATTACGACTGATAAGTTTTGCATTTTGAGCCTTGATTGACGCCTGAGAATGACCCTTACAAGATTAGATGTTACGCGCATAAAAGAACCCAAATTCTAAGGCAATAAGTGGTTAAGAATCGCCAATGTTGTGCAATAACTGTTGAATTCAATAAAATCAATAAAATGTTCCTTGCCCTGATTTGGGGGTGTGATAGATCTAACACAATGTTATATTTCAAACCGGAGCTTTCTTCAGTTTGAAAGTGGGTACGTAGTGGAAACAGTTCTTGAAGGAAGTAAGATTGGAATTGAGCCATATAACATTGAGGTGTCTCCGGATGGTGAATTGCTTATTCTAGATTTGAACTATAGCAACATTCATCAATTAACTCCTCCTTTATCACGTTGTATGTACCCCTGATATTTCAACATTCCCATTTTGATGCCATGTTTGAATAAAAATTACCACATTTTTAGCTCTTTGCAATTCATAAGGGCCTTGGAGCTATTATTTCACATTTAATTTCTGCTGGATTTGTGCAGATAGTAGGGCCAGATTAGTGGCAGGCTCCACTCAAGGATACTCGGGCTAGGTTGGAGACTTCTTAAACTTCTTATATGCCATAAAGAGCTCTATTTTTTTTTAATCTCTTTTTTTGTTTCAGTGTTAAGCTTTGTATCTTTAAAATGTATTTTTCTCATTTTTGTTATAACAACATTTGACTTATGTACTTGTTTCATCAGAACGGTTCATAAATTTATTTGAGAGTTGGCATTATATTGTTAGAGAGACTAAATTAATAGTGTTGTTATCATTTTTTTTAAAACTATATCCTTTTATTGACTTCTCTACAGGAAACATAAGATCCATTAAGTTAATGTAATAAAAACAGAGTAGTTTGCTTTATGAGAATAGATAACCTAGTGCATAAAATACATCAAATTTTAGACTGTATGAGAATGATATTTTAAGATGTTTAGATAATCAGATAGAAACAGTCCAAAACATATTATTTCTGGCTCTGCGAACGTAGACTAAAAAAAGAAACACTAAGAGAACTGAAACAAAGTTGAAAGATACAAGACAATATTAACAAATTCCAAAACAATTCTTGCTTTACCAGCGACTGTTTCTTCTTTAGTTAACTGTACTATACTTAATGAATTTATAAAAGGGTAGTGGAAAATTTTAAGATATTTAATACTATGTTAGTATATATAATATTTCAAATATTTTTTAAATTTTATAATAAACATATTAAACTTAAATGAGTCTTAGTATGCATGTTTTAATTAAAAATGATTGTTAAAATCGATTTTACAATTCAAATATTTGATTACTTTTATACTAACATATATTTTTTCATTAGTTAACAAATTAAAATCAGATTAATGTGTAATTTGTTTAATGATTTCTAAATAAAAAGAATATGTATAACAATAAGTCAAATTTATAATTTATAATTATAAAATTATCTCTAAAAAAATAATACAATATAAAAAAATATAAATGAAATACAAAAAATAATCAAATTATACTTCATGTGTGTGTGTGTGTGTGTAACAATCATCATTTTAAATAAAAATAATAAATGTAAGAGTCAACCAAAATAACTTATAAAAAGTTAGATAAATAAATAAACTTTATATAAAGATATATAAAAATAAAAATATTTGTTAATTTATGTGCAATTATTTATTTATTTAGTCATTGTGTTATAAGCTCTTTAAATGTTAAATTATTATTGTTGAGATTAAAATCTTATTATTATGTAGATAAATAAAAATACATAAACATCACATTAAAAAAACTTAAACATCACATAGTATTACTCTATTCACATAATCATAAGATAGAAAGGTCTCCATACCTAACCAATCTTTGTCCCTATTCACACCTCCACAATGCAAATAGCCATAAGATTAGCATTATATAGATAGATCCTATATTTTTAGAGATTATCAATCTCCCTTATGTCATTATAAAATATGTCATTATGTCTATATGAATGTTTTTTCTCACATAATTTATAAAATACATAGAGGAATAGTGTGAAATCATTTCTATTTGCACATTACAATTGATACATTAAAATAAATTTAGATTTACATAAATATTATAAATTTAATTTAATATAACATGTTTCCTTCTTATATATTAACAATTCTAACACAACAAAAATATATAATACTCATCCAAACTAAATATAAAATAAAAATTCTAAATTTTAAATTCTTAACTAAATAAAAACTATCAAATAAAAAATTTATATTTACATAAAATCAACAATATATATATAAATTATAAAACATATTGTAACACTTGTTCTTTATATATTGAAATCTATTTTAAATTATATTTTTATTATACTGAAAAGTTATATTGAAATTCATTTTAGATTTAATATATTTTTATATTATATTGTTATTTATTTTTTTGAGATAATTTTTTAAATATAAATTATAAATTTGACTTATTGTTATACATATTCTTTTTATTTGGAAATCATTAAACAAATTACACATCAATCAAATTTTAAGTTGTTAAAAGAAATATATGTTAGTATAAAAGTAACCAAATATTTGGATTGTAAAATAAATTTTGTCAATATTTTTTATTAAAAAATATATACTAAGACTCATTTAAGTTTAATATTTTTATATAAGATTAAATTCTTTCATTTTAAAATATATTTCATTTAATTAAATTATTTCAAATTAAAAAAGTAGTTTATATATATAATTTCAAGTATCTTCAAATTTAATTTACAATATTTTATAATTATAAATTATAGTATACTAATATCAATATTTTATCATTTTAAATTGGACTTTTGTATGTTTTTTAAAGGTTATCACTATTTGAAAATATAGCAAAAATGAATCCCCCACTAACATTATTAGCCCCTACAGAAGTCACATCGGCGGTCATAATGAGATCAGCATAAATAAAAAAATATATAAAAAATTTCTTTCCATACGGGGCTGTCAGCAATACTTGGGTCTTGCTTCAAACAGACAACTAATGGACGGAGGTAATGGCACTGGCTATCAGCTGGTGCAAATATTCGGCTATTTAGCCAGTGCCCAAAACTTGGCATATAAGATTATATAGACACTTAGACCAAATCAAGCCACAAGCTAGATAAGAAAAATAACTCAAGTTAAAACCCTTGATGAGGAAGTCACTAAGAAAAATAAGATAAGTTTTGAGGCTTCTCGGTAAAAGGATCATAAAATAGAGATTGAACTCATTGGTGAAGAGAACTACAAACTCCACTGAGAACTCCAAAGAAAGCACCAAGCATGTCATGAAGAACCAAGATCACTCCACCAAAGTAGCTACCAATAATGTTAGTGAAAAAAAATTGAACACAGCATCGAGCACAACAAACAAACTACTAAGAACCCAAGATGCTCCTATGTATTAGATTCTTGAGGTAAACAGAAAAGTGTGTCCCACTCTTTAATCCAAAAATAAATAGTTACATTGATCTTCATCTTTGCCAAAGGCTTCAAATCCATCAAAGACAATAGAATAGATTTGTAAATCCAACATCTTTGTTTCATTCCTTGAAACACTAGAATCTTCCATATCACAACTAACCAATCAACATATTCACTCATAGGAATAAAATGAGTTATATAGTAATCTACCAATAATTTATGCAATTTATCATCACAATATTTATATATGAGAACCATATCAGTAGTATCATGTAAATCCAAATAAGAAGAATCATGTAGATCATCAATTATATCAACAACAATTGAATCTAACTCCACATCAGTAGAAACATACATTATTTGATGATATATATATTTTATATTTGACTATGTGCCCCTATTTCGTAATTTATTTCAAGCTTGAATCAATATTTACATCACCATTTCCTTTCATGAAATTAAGTTATTTGAATTATTTAATTAATTATTATTATTTTACATCAATTTCCTTCATTAAATTGGAGTTAATGTATTTAATTAATTTTAAATAAATGGTTGGATCATCTTATTTTTGTATTATTTAATTAAAAGAATTTGCTCCCTTTTGATTAAATAAAACCCCTCCTCACTTAATGTTATGTGCAATAATTATTATTTTTTTTTAAAAATTAAATAAATGTCACACACTTTATTTTATAAGAAAAGAGATTATTATACATTTAAATTAAAAAAAAAACACCCCTCATCTTATAATTTTTATGGAGTTTTACACTCCACATCTCTTAATTAAATGTTAATTGCACATTCTCTTATGTGGGTCACACCTTTTCATTTAATTTTCATTCTCTCTCTAATCTAGGAATATCTCTTGGCTTTGGTATATATATTACATATCTTGTGTTTGCTTGTTTTGCTTGTTGCTTTGTTCGTTGTGAGGGAGCGTTCAAGCATAAATGAAAGGTAAAATAGAGAAAAATGTGTTGCAAGGATTACAAGGTATTTTGTTGGATCTCTATAACACTTGGATTTGGAACTAAAATAAATATCTCATTTCTTTGGCTTGAGTGCTTTTGCATGCTTTCATAGATTCACACTTCATTTGGTGCTCTAAAATTGGATCTAGATTTTCTTTCACGCATATATGTTTCACATAGTAATTAGGCCCTATGAACACTATTTGGGAGATCTTGAGAGACTAAGCTTCATTCGCTTTCTTTACATGTGAAGCTCCTCTTGATGACAGATCCCCTTGTAGGTAGGGAAGGATATTTGTCATTGTCTCATTATTCTACTTGGGTTTGTCCTCAACATCCACTAGTACTTTCTCTTTTGAGACTGGTGGTGTTTGTTGTTGGATTTTCCAAAAATTTGGTGAGATGATTTCAAATTAGTGTGTCAAAGAATCTTGTTTGCTATGTTTAGGTAAGGTGAAGAGGCTAGAGGAGTATGCTATGTTCTCTTTTGGGCACATTAGAAACTTGGAACCCTTAAATCCAAACCAAGTCCTCATGTGGTACAACTTTGTGAGTCTTCCTTGATTAGAGAGGGTTAAATTGCAGTGGACATTCCCTTTATTGGGTCAACCACGTGGATGGTAACTCAAGCAGTAATAGCCATTTTTGACGTGGTAGTAGCAATCACTAGATAAATGTGCTTATGGGGGAAATCCCCACAGGTGTAGTCTTTTGTTGGGTTGTCGGATCTCCTCAGTATCTTCGACTGATTAAATTCTTGGAATATGTCAAAACCCTGGTACGCTAGGATTGGATTTCGCCCACTCTAGATTGCAAAAGCTGCAGAGTTGACCAATGCTAAGAACCTTAGTGCTGCCAAATTTTCTTTTCTAGGACTATGTGCGTGATTGGAAAATATTTTGAGAACATACATAGTAGTGGTTCTAGGGATTATATTCATACTAGAACACTATTTTTGTTCATGTGCAAGTTTTCTTTGTCCCTTGCCCATTGCTTGTAGATGTTTGCTTGAAATCCCTAATTGTTGTTGTATGTGCTTGATTATTATTTATAAATGAAGGAAATGATTTTTCAAGTGGAGAAATTTTTCTTTGGGATTCTTTGATTTCATCCTTGGATTGTGGGTAGTTAGATGGCTTGTTATCTTAGGTTCCCTAGTGGGGCATTACACTTTTGATTCAAGATTTTTAACTTCTTAAAAACGTCCAATTCAAAATCTTGCAGTATGAACTTGAATATAAGTCTTGAAATCATAACTCTCTATTTAGTGATAAATTATGTTCTCCATTATCTTCCCTATCTTTCTATAATCCCTTCCACTACAAGGAAACATGACCTTTTAACTTAGTTTGTGCTAACTTAAACCTTTATGGATCCTGAATGACTTTAAGCTCAACATAAACTTCTAGCTCATTTATCTAATCTATCAAATCCTTAGGATGTAATGAACTAGAAAAGTTAGAAACATCAAGTCTATGACTCTAACCATCTATGCCTTAGAATTCAATACTATTTCTTATTCTACAGGAATCCTACTGTCTCTTTATTCTTGATCATCAATAACCTCTTCAAATTTTTCTCCAATTTCATTATTTGTCCCAACCAAGCATTTTGGATTTTAGCTCTCAACTTGTATTTAATTACTCCACCATGTGCTATAATCTTCTAGGGTCATCCTCCTATGTAATGTGTTCATAAAGATTCCAATACTTAATTCCCTTAAGTTTGGTAGTATGATTACAACTATCGATTTCTCTAGTCTAATCCAATAATATACCAACACAAATAATCTTCCTCAAGTAACAAGGATTGTTTAATACCTAAAAAATTATCATTTTTGACAATCAACCAATACTCCAATAATTATAGATTAGATCCAATCTTCTGCCACCCATAACCAAGTTCATAAGTGTGATATTCAATTCTTCAAAGAAACCAGACCTCCTCTTTCCATCTTGTACTAACCTCTTGTTGATGTATATCAAATCCTAAACTCATGCTAGGAGGAAACACAACAGGGTTGGCCATACATATAAATACATCTAGAGAAATGTGTCATTAAGAATCACATGTGAATCTTTATTGTAAATCACAACTTGCCACCCTAACCATTAGAAAAAGGTAAGTTAGAATAGGATTAGACCAAACATTAGATAATTTTATCAAGGAACATTAAAGCAATTTGCAAAGATATACATAGTGTCTCTATGACGCCTAGATCACACCATAAGGATTGCATAAGATAGCAAGCTAGCTTGATCGATCGCCTACCAAGACAAAAAGAAAAGTATCAAAATGAAAATGAAACAAAAACATAAAGGAAAATATTTTTGGATGATGCAAGATTTCCAATGAGTCAAGGATGCTCTTTCTTCAAACACCCTAAGTAGTTAAAAATATTCCATAATTGAAACTTTTGAACATTTATCCAAGTCTAAGACATGAGTTCCATGCTTCTTCTTCACCCACTTCTCTTCTTAATCCAAACCACTGAACTGGTTATTGTTTTGTCTCTGCTATTGGTTCTATTATTTCAGTCTTGTTACTTCATTCCACAATAATCCTTACCATTAACCATCAATAGATGCCTAAATTTTTTAACTCCGCCATTGAAATACAATAAATTCTCCATCTCTGAATTGCTTAAATTTTTTAACTCCACCATTGATATACATTTATCAGGTCCATACTAGTAGTCACTCCTACTTAAATAATTATTATAGGATATTTTTTTGTGTTTGTCATGTTAGATTACAACCTCCCTATTTGCAGAAAAATGGTGACTTTTTTCCTTTTCAACCATAGGGTTTTAATCATGTCTCTATCATGTGTTTATTTAGACTACTATTTACATCTTTATCATATAACCCTGTCGTACAGTATACACAACCTTTACCCTAGATGTGTATCATAAATCACCCATGTGTCATATGTTATAAACTTATACCATCATAATATCTTCACAAACATCTATTGTAAATTAATTCTTTATTAACTCAACTCAAGGTAGGTTTTATATTCTAGGTTTGATCATCATCCTAACATCTTCATAAACATCTATTTTAAATTAAATCTTCATTAACTCAACTCAATGTAGGTTTTATCACTATACATTTTGTTGTCATCCCTTGGTCTCGACATTTTTTCATAAGCATTGATTTCTTCAAAAAACCTTTATAGTATTTTTCATTCTATTTTATATATCATATTAGCTTCATAACTTTACTAATTACATAAAGAATATGACATTTAGTTAGTTTTTTGAAGTATCGTTAATAGATGTATTAACTTCACCTGTGGGCCCATGCCTAGAATATTTTGTAGGATATTACTATATAGATATAATGACATAACTATAAAAAAATATACATGTTTAAATAATATACCTAGGGTCTCTAACAAATTTGATATTATTCAGGATGGGCAGGAGGAATAAATGGGAATCACTTATCAAGCTAGATGTGCAAGACATCCCAAATGAAGAAAATCATTTTTCAAGTTATGAACTTGAATGGACACCTATTGGAGTTGATAATAACCAAAAAATAGACTTGTGTGCCACTATCCCTCTTCATAGACTCCCTCACTTTGTGAAAGGTGAAGGTTTATTAGATGTTACAAAAACAACTTTTATACAAAAAGGACACAATGAACATATTTTGATAGAGCCTTTTGACCACGCCACAAAGATATATTCAAGGTTTGTCTCTAGATTTAAAAAATTAGTTATTTTGTCCTTTTTTAATAATTTGAATTAATAATTTTTTGTTGTACATGTATAAATAGTTATCATTGTGCTTTTGGGCCTCAAGATGATAAAAATCTAGATGAAAATAAGAATGTAGAAAATAAAAGGAAGTGAAGGTTTGTTCAAAAAAGGGGTTGTCAAGCCCACTTTCATGTTAAAGTCATGTATGGTAGACAAGATGTTGCTATTATTACATATAATGAGTATATCCATCAAGATGCTAGTGGTGAATTTTGTTATGGAAAGGATGACCCTTATGGTGATCCAAGGAGTAGTTTTGCACCAAGGTTATCAAGTGAGTGAAAATCATATATAGAATCCCTATTACTTATGGGTGTGGGGATTGACACAATATGCAAACAACACTACTTAGATTTTGGTCTCAAGAAGTTGATGAATAAGAGAGACGCTTGTTGAGGAAAGATGTGTTGAATGCATGGAAAAGAGTGTGTCCCCTACGTTCACAAAAAAATGAAGATGATGCGAAAAGTGTATGTTTGTGGCATGTGGAGGAGAAGGATAATTTTTTCTATTATAAAACACCAAATAATGTGGAAAACATTCCATTTATCATAGACATTCAAACACCATGGATGAGGGAAATGATGGTGAAACATTCACATGAATCTATCATTGCAATGGGCTCCACGTTTTCAACAAATAAATATAGTGTAAGTAAAACAATGTTAATTTTTATTTGTGGATTTTAATTTAATTGTGTCTAATATATATATATATATATATATATATATATATATATATATATAATTTTTTTATGTGCAGTATGAATTATATACATTGCTTGTATTTGATGAGCAAGAAGCCGGTGTACCTGTTGCATGGGCAATATCCTCAAGAAATAAAATTGAGGATATAAATGAATGGCTAAGAGAGGTTTACAAAAGAGGGAAAGCACAAAAAGAAGATTGACATGTGAACGCATTCATGACAGATGATGCTAGTGCTAAGATTGAAGCAATCAGGTTTTATCAACCTTACTTTAGATTTCTAAGAGTGTAATTATTTGCTATTTCATTTGTAAAAATATAGATTTTCTAACAAGAATGATTTTTTCATTTAAAATTCAGTTTTGTTATAATGTCATTATTATTACTAACTTTTATATTGTAACTTGTAGATCAAACTTTGATTGCTGAGTACTTTTATGCATTTGGCATGTGCATAGAGCATGGTTAAAGAATGTGTATAGGTAAGTCAAATTTCAATTCAAGCATACAAAAAATTATATGCTTAAACATCATATCTTTATATAATTTGTATAATCTAGGTTTGCGAGTAATAGAGATGTTGGAGCAAAAATGTTTGAAAGATTGGGTGAAATCATGTATGCAATGAGTGACGATGTAGACATGATTAGTCATTTGATTAAAGAATTCATAGAGGAGTTTAAAGAAGAGAAGACATTTATTGAGTACTTTCAGAAAACTTGGTGTCAAAATGAGAGACACATTGGTAAGTCAATCAAAATGTAATTATTTAATATGCATTTATATCTTTTAATTTGTATGTAGTGTAAGCTTAGACATCATATGTTTTTGTGTAGAGATGTGATCAAAAAAAATTTGAAGTTTCTGTCATGCAAACCAAGAAACTAATGAAGCTATAGAGTCATACCATTTTCATATTAAGAGTCACTATTTAAGTGATCTTTCTAAGAAATGCACAAGGAGAATGGATTGGCTTATTCATACACTTATCCATAGAGTAGAGCCATACTGTAGAAATAAAAGATATCTACAGTTCTCTAGATTCTTGACTAACTTCAAAAAGGAAAGATATTATCTAACTGCTTTAGAGAGGTCAAAAGCAATAACTGATATAGATTGCTATCCTCATGATCTTCTTCCTAATACATATAAGGTAAGAAGTCAAACCAATCCAACAAAATGGTACTTTATTAGGAATTTTGGATCAGATTTACATGTATGTTATTGTCAGTGGGAAAAAAGAGGAAATATGTGTAAACATGTGCTGAAGATTTTAGATTGTCTAAAGAGAAGCAAAATAAACCAGCAAGATCAAGTTAATGGTAAGTTTCATTTGTGATTTAAGCTTAATAGTTATTTCTAATTATTATTATGTAATTTTCAAAACTAACTAAATTAATCATATCAAATTATAGATTATGTTACTACATTGGTTGAAGAAAATGATGGAGTTAGAGGGAGCTCTTGTCATGAAATTGGTACCATTGGTAATGTTAATATTCTTATAATTAAATATTGAATAATTTTAGATTTCTAAAAATTGACTTAGTCATTTTTATTTCTATTATCGATTGTTGAAAATCATCTAATACTTCCAACAATGACTTTCTAGATTCAGTTGACTAAACTATTTTTATTAAATTATAGATGATGTTACTACGGTGGCTGATGACAATGATGAAGTTAGATGGAGTTCTTGTCATGAAAAGGGTGTCATTGGTAATGTTAATTTATCCTTATAGTAAAGTATTAAACAATTTCATGTTTCTAAAACTAACTAACTATTATCCAATTATAGATGGTTCTATGCATCCAGAAGATCAAGATGTGCTTGGAGTTGTCATTGTCGAAGCTCAAAGTACTGGTAATCTTCAATACCATCATTTTATAATGAAACATTAGCGATTCTAAAATATTTTTTTAACTTAGTCATTGTTATTTCTATAATAGATGGTTGGAAATCATCTAACACTTCCAATGACGACTTTCTAGATTTAGTTGACTACATAACTTCATTGCTTCAAACTCTACCAATTGGAGAAGATGAGAAAATCATGTTTACCCAATGTGTTGGGAGATTTAAAAAAGATATGCATGCAACTTTTTCTTCATCTTCCAAACTAAAATCAATCCCTGGCTCAAAGAAATTATCTATGAGATGATTAACACCATGGTTTAGTACAAGTAAAATGCGTAAATGCCATTTTACACATCGAAAGCTTAGTGCCGAAACTCAAAACTCAAATGAAAGAGCTAAGCAACATGAAACTTTTAAATTCCCCTTGGTAGGATCTAGAAAGAAAAAGAAAAAGAAGGTCATCAATCGATCAGGCCTAACAATACAACAGGAAAGAGATGTTATCAAGCAGAAAGGTAAGTATTTTTATTCAAAAACATTTTAGTAATTTATAAAAGAATTTGTGTGTGTGTGTGTGTGTGTGTGTGTGTGTGTGTGTGTGTGTGTGTGTGTGTGATAAACATATGTCATTTTGTAGGTCTGAATGATCAAGAAAGTAGTTGACGATGTTGATTGCCTTTCTCCATTAATTTGAATCAAATGGTTACAGGTGAAATACAAGTTGTTTATGGTAATGAGTTTTAGTGATTATTATATTTCCTTGAAGCAATATAAGATTATTTTATTATATTACAGATGATGTTACTCCATTGGTTGATGAAGATGAAGTTAGAGTGAGTTTTTCCAATCAAAATGCAATCCAAACTAGAAATGGTAATGAAATTACAAAATAACAATAAATAATTTTTGATTCTTTTTTTTGTATATTTATTTTATATGATTTAATGTATTAAGCATGCAATGTTGTTGCAATGATAGATGGTGGACAAGAAACTCAAGAAGATATCTCACCCAAGACAACAACAATGGACACAATGCAAGTTACAAAAGGTAATAAAATAATGAAATTCATTTTCATAGATTTTGTGCCTTTAATGCACACGTTAAGTTTTGTTCTTTGAATGTGGATGTTATTGTAGTTTTAAATGATAACAACCCCCAAGAACATGTGTTACCTTTTTCTCTTGATCTCAACCAAGCAATAACAATGAGAGACACAATGAAAAGTGGAGATGGTAAGGAAATTTTGTATTTAAATATAATCAATTCCATGACTTTGATTTAGAAATTAATTTTATAACTAACACAATTTATCTACAGGTGGTGTTGATGATATTTATATAGAAGATCACAGTCAACACATTTTTGGACAATATTATAATATATTATATTTTAGATATTGATTATTGAGTACTAAACTATCTTTGCTAGAAGATGTGGAATTCATTTGTTATGGAAATTTTTTTCATCATGTTGTAAATCTTTATTTTTAAAAAGAAATTATGAGTTTAATTGTTCTTTCTTTGCTTGTTTTTTCATGAGTCAATTCTACTTGACATAAATCAAGTGATCAATTATTGAATTTTCTACCATGAAAATCTTACTTGTATCATATAAATAGCATTTGAACCTAAAAAAGTTGCAATGTTAGTGTCAATAGTAATATATAGCTTAACTAAAAATAATCATAGCTTCTAATTAGATGAAATTTGTTTTGCATTGCAAAATTTAATAATTTAGAATTAAAAAATCTATTTCTTTAAATTGATATCAAATGCTTATAGAAAAAAGATTGAAGTAATGCAATTGTCCTTATAATTGAAGGGTGTTTATAATTGAAGGGTGTAGACACCTACTTGCACAATTAAAAGGCTAGACTATTTATTTTCTTTTTTTTTCACTAAATGTAGAGTTAATTTTATTTTTACAACTATAATCAATAAATAGACATTACTATAAAAGTTTGGGATGGATAATATTCAATTTTTAAGTTTAAATATTAAATGTGCTTTTATATAATCTTTAATTCTCGTCAAAACAGAAACTTTGTGACATAATAGACATCCATGAAAATATTTGTAACTTATTACAATAATTTAAAATTAGATAAGAACTTTGCATTAAATCATTAATAAAAAACATTTGGCTCATTGATGTATTATGAAAAACTTTGGGTTTAGGATGTGAATAAATAAATGAAAAGAAATAGAGTCAAATCAAAAGCACTGACAGAATAAGATGTTTTGTGCACAGTTTGGTGACAGCTTACTATGATACCAAAAATGGTTTGTGGAGCACCACCATGTTTGGTTTTTGGCTTCTTATTGGAATTCACTATTTTTTTTCCCGTCGTTGCACTCTCGATATGTTGTTGATGTGTCTCTTATGAATGTGATATGATACCAATCCTTTGAATTATCTATTTTTTTTATCTATATTAGAATAGATTCATTTAAAAATGGATTGTAAAAATTTAACTCAAATAATCTAAGAATATCATATGATATTAGATAGATTGTAAGAACTTTAATTGAATAATCTAAGAATGTTATAAGATACTAATATTGCACTTATCTATATTAGAATATATTCATTTTAAAATTGATGGTAAGAATGTGAAAGGATGCCAATCTAGTGAAATTTCTTACTTTTATCTATATTGGGTACATTCAATTTATGATAGATTGTAAAAACTTAATTGAAATAATCTAAGAATGTGATATGATACCAATCTTTTGAATACTTGTTTTTATATACTAGTATAGATATCTTAAATAAATCTATCTAATGAAATGTTGATAGATATCCACTGCAAATTAATTATAATTTAATTTACTACATCTAAAATTATTTATATTTCCTTTATCTCCACTTATTTAATTTTTTACTAACTTAATCTTTTTATTTTAATTTCTTTAAAAATGGATATTTATATCTCCAAATATTATAATGTAAATCGATATTTTATGTGGTATTTATTAAATTTTTTGTAAAAGTATATTCTATTTATAATAAGATTTAAACTTTTGACATGTAGGTGGTTGTTAAATTTAACCTAGAAGAATAAAAGTTAACATTGACATGCTCACACCATCCTGCTCCCCCATTCTACCTTTGTAGAATGTCTAATGACATTAATTAGAGTGCATTCATTTAAAAACTCTTTAAAAAAATAACTAGTAGCTTAATTGAAAAATCTAGGATTAAGAAGACATTAATAGCTACATGTTATAAAATTGCTAAGTAATTTTTTGTAGAAATTGATATCAAATGCTTATAAAAAAAAATTTGAACTAATGCAATTGTCCTTATAATTATAGTTATCCATTTGATTTTTAATAAATATATATATGATTTTTTAATTAAAATTAAAAAGTAACATATAATATTTATTATAGACAATTATATACTTAATAAACTATTGACATTATAAATATCATATGTTACTTTTAATTTTAATTTAAAAATCATATATATATTTATTGAAAATCAAATGGATAACTATTTCCATTAAGCACAACAATTATACACTTAATAAACTTTTGACATTGAAATTTAAATTATCATTTTCTATTTAGAAATGATATATAAGTAGATTAATATTTGTCTATTTTCAAACAATTTATTGATAGTTATTAAATTATTAAATTTGAAATGTTGAAATTAAAATATAAATCTAATTTATTACATTAAATTTTATTAGTTTGTTTAACTAGCGATTAAAATACACAATTTAAATCAATCAAATTACGTTATTTTTTCATAATAGTATATCTTTGTATTATTAAATTGTAACTAAGCAATGTGAAGATAATATATTATATTGATTAGAAAAATTTAAGAACTTAGATTAAAAACTAATAAATTTAATAATATAATTGTACTGGTTTAATTTTTATTGATAATTGATGCTCTTATTCTTTAGTCAAGTTACTTGAAAAAACTACCTCCATAATCAAATTGTGAAACTTTCTTATCACAAGATAAAAAAGTGAAATCATTAAACTTAATCTTTAACCAAACAATTTGCTATAAATAATATTTAACACAAAATAATAAAACTAATTTATTATTAATAAGCATATATTTTTACGGTAACAAAATTAATCTTTATTCTTGTTTAATTAGATAAAAGAGAAATTAAAAAAATACTTCCCCTAAACAACTCTAAAAACACCATATTACACATCTTTTAAAAAAACAATAATACTACAAAACATTTTATCTTGGACTCGATAAACTGATTTATCTAAATCAATCACTTTGCAAAAGTCACTAGCAAAGCTCCTAAGAAAACAAGCTTCTTTCTATCTTGTTTGCAGTTGATCCTATGTAAATACTAATTTCTAGCATTAGGTATTTTGATTGATGGCAGTCTGCACGCCTGCTTCTGGCATGGTTAGTACGAATAATTAATTGAACGAAACGGGTTTGAGAAGGCACTAGCTAGTCGGGTGCAATTTTGTGGCTATTTAGCTAGTGCCATCCACTCATGCCATGCCATACACCCATCATAACCCATTCCACTGTACCATCACTGCAGTTCAAATTTGACTATTTTATGCACCTCAATGAACCTGCCAATGGGTACGACCTTTGCTACTATTCTTCACAGGTGGTCTTATCAAAGCTTCTGCGGATTGCCTTTCATTTTGCTGGAAATGCAATGTTTGTCGTGCCTCTAAGGAACTCATTTGACCTCGCAGAGGAACTCAGAGGAAATATAAATAATTATCATTCATAAACTGTTAAATTTCTTGTAATGTAGCATCCAATCACTAATTCCATGGCGTACCATAATGTTTGGGTAATCCTTTCCATCTAAAAATAAATTTAATCTAATTAAAATTAGTTTGGTGAATTTTTGTAAGAAAACATATTTGATATCTTGGTGAACAAACTTTGTACTTGGAAAAACAACCATTTTAAAACTAGTTCAAGAGAACAACAAATTAGAAATGGATTCAAGGTATATTTAAGAGACTAACATGTGATTATCTATGAACTCATAAATAAAGATATATTACAAAACTAAATAATAGTAAACAAAAATTGATAAGCTATTGGAAAGGAATATGCAAAATCATGGTTTACCTAGATACAAAATTAACACGTCATAGAGTCTAAACTTTTAATAAAACTAAAGAATTTATAGAATAACATTAAGTTCTAGGCCACAATATACTATGTTACTATAAACAAACTCAACTATGGATTTTTAGGGTAATACTCATCTACATAACTAGCTTCATTAGGATCTTTTAAAATACAATAATAAAATAATTTAAAGAAACAATTATGAATTTGAGTTATTTTAAAAAAATCATGATGTTTCAAATTCCCTTTTTCCCTTGAACAAATATACTCAATAGGACTATATATTGGAGATAGTTTTTACTAATATGGCATTTTATTATCCACCATTATTAACAAAATATTATTTTCTATTTGATAAACATGAAGAAACTAGAATTTTATTTGACCTCTCTCCATCTAGTATCACAACCCATAAAAGAAATGTTTTAATAGAGCCCTAGAACTAATAAAAGATCCAACTCATTCCCCCAAAACATCTTCAAAAAACGTAATATAATTATTATTTTCTTTTAATCACATACTATATTTATGGTCATGACCATATCATCTATAGACATTCATTATGGAGTTCCCCTTCAAGTCTATCTCGAAAAAGAAGTATTCGTATAAGTTATGTTATATAAATATAAAGGAATCGATTAGGAAATTAATGTTTATATAATAGTTAATAATAGATAAAATATATAATTTAATGATATTTGATATATAATTAAGGTGAAATTAAAAGTTAGCATGTCAAAGGATGCAATAAGGAACTACATCCTTTTGGTCCTTAGATATTGATTGATTAGTGACAACCATTTCAATAGATGGATTATAAAAATTAATTACTTCTTTTATAATATAACAATTTTATGATAGTAGATTAGAAGATATGTAGGAATGCTAAATAAATAAATTATAATTTGGCATTTCTAAGAAAAAGGTAGACTCAACTTCCCATCATAGAAATAAAAATAGAGAGTTTAGAGATTCAACATCATCACCATAACTTCTATAGCTCAATTTTCCCTTTGGACTACCTATTGCTATATAGTAGTTGTGGAAAAGACTTAGATAAACCAATGATATTACAATAGGAAATTCTGTACTAAAAATTTGATTGACGATTATTTGAATGATAATGCTATAGTTAGATCGCAACATTCACACTCTGTATTGAACTAACTTATTCCACAAAACCATAAAGTATGCCTGTGTTCAAATGTGAATCAACATATCTTCATTATGAAAACCAATTTCCTCATTATTTATCACTATCAAGTCATTACTATTGATTTTTGTTCACATCATCTCTTTATAATTTTATCAATTACCATAGCAATATTATTGTGGTAAAAATACTATGATAAAAAAATATAATTTCCATTAGAAAACTTTGATGGAGTTAATAAATTTGGATGGTAGGTCCATTAGAGTTCATAACTTTCATTTGCTGATCTTAAATCATTTACACACAAGATTTGACTTTCTTGCATGCTTTATTAATAGTCTTAAGAAGCATAGTAAGGATCCCTCCAAACCCATCTCGCACAAGGGTTTGATTTTTCTTATTTCTAATTAATATGAGAAGCATAATGTGGAAAAAATATGAGTCCTAAATATTTTTATTTTTAAAACCCATAAAAGGAAAACTAAATACTCTCAAGGATTTTTGATTAACATCTCTTATGAAAGTTAGGAGAAAAATAAGTTTAACCATATTTCTTTATAGAACCTTGAAGAGGAAGAAACTAAAATAGAGGAGGATGAGGATTGTGACTTCTTGGATGAGTCTTCTTCTAAATCTAAAACTAAGACACATAAATTGAAACTTAGAGGAATCATGACAGAGAATAGGTCTTGCTATGAGAAAAGTATAGAGAGCCATGAAACTAGTGATATCTATCAATTAGAGGAAGCTAAAAGGAAAATGAGGTAGGGATGGAGAATAAGATCGTTATTGACATGGAGGTTAACCTGGATCAAGGAGCTTCTTCTATCCTACACAACTTTAGGGGCAATTTGAAAGACAATGGAACATGGGAAAATAAGGAGACCATGATTGATGAGAGAGATTCCCCTCATCAAAAAATTGGATATAGGATAAATGAAAAAGGACCTTAAGAGAATAGGAAGAACTCAGAAGGAGACAATTAGTGTAACCCAAGTTTTCCCCCATCTAATGTTGAAGATGATGGTGGAATAGATACTACTATGAATATGACATTTGATGGCTTCATGACATCAGAGATAGTACAATTAGTATTCTTCAAATTTTACAAGCCAAGTACATGTACTCCTTAAGGATTGATATATAAATAGTTTAGGAGATTAAAAAGACTAACTCTAGCCTTGAAGAGATTCACACATAGTTGGGAAAAAGTTATTGTGAATGCTTAGATTGACAGGAAAAAAAATATATGCTTAGGAGCATCCTCTTGCATAGCCGTAAAGGGCTTAGGTCATCTAATACCAACCTTAGAGGTCTGCATGCTACACTAGAGAGCCGGAAAGAGAATTTGATCATCAATATTGATAACAAAGATGGATCTTCAACTAGTTTCATTGCTACACCATGAAACAAAAATAGAGGCTACACGAGGAAGAAAAGTCAAGTGGAGGTAAAGGACAACACCGCCCTAAGAAGATTAATCTCAAAGAGACTTTCGAAAGACTTGAGGATTTGTAGAAGAAAACTAAAATCCTTGTTATGCACTTGATCAGATTTGTTTTGAGTCTATCATGTTGTGGGCTTGTGTGTTGCTCTATTTTTGTTTTTGCCTCTTTTTTTTTGTTTGTTACCTCTTCCTTCGATAAATTTTGTTTTCTGTAATCTAATTGAATATCTATATGCTCAAAGATTGTAAAGGATTTTGAGGTCCCTTCAAAACTTATCTTTACCTTAATCAATAAATAAAAATGTTAATTTCCTTGGTTAATTATGTGTAGTAGACAATACCAAATCATTATTATTAATTAAGGACATGATTCTATTCTTAGACACACACACACACATACAAAGGTACGCATTGAAGAATAAAATTATCTTTTATTAATATAGAGATTGTGGGAACGGCTTAAACATTACACACTAAGCTTAATTTCTAAACCAAAAGTGTTAAATAGTCAAAGTTGACTTTTTTTCCAAAGCTTAATTCTTCCCTAAGTGTGTGATGTTTAAGGGTGGCTGAGATTGTGTGTGATTGGTAATTTCTTGTTAATCTTTTTAGATTGCCTTCGCAATTAGTATTAACAACTGGGTACAAACACGAATGGAATTGTACTACCTAAATAACCTCTGATTATATGCTTAGTGGTAATTATGTTCAAAAGAATGCATTCTCTTGGGATCAAACTATTAAATATGTTTTTTTTGACAAATAAGACATCCTTTGATGAGTGGATAAGTTTGAGGTAATTTGATTTATACCAAATCTAGGAGGTGAACGGCATCCAGTTCTCATATTGCATAGAGTGGCATTCCCTTGATGTAGTAGTGGTCACGATTGACATTGAAGAGGCACATGTATTATACACTCGGGATTATTCTTGGGAGGAAGACCATTACCTTCATGTTATTGATTTTTTTTTCTTGTTGATGTTTTCCTAATTAAGCTAACTTCATCAATCCAGAATGTTCACGAGAAAATATTATTATACCAAATAGATAGATAATATCACAGATTCCTTGTAAGGGCTGTGTAGATGATACCTTACATATTAACCTACAAACTATAGATCCATCTATTACATGTCTAAATAAATAGACATTAAATCACCAACGTGGTTACACCGTACAATATTAGCAGATCTATCTGGAGACTACACATCAACTCGTTCACATCACAGATTGTCACAGACAGCAGGAGCAAAGGAGAGTTTGTTCTTGCCCAAATCATAAACGATGTTGAAATTCTGCTGCTGAGTATTCCCAAATATGGAGATTTTACCCTCACCCCCCGAACTGTGATACGCCAAGCACTGTAGCTGAAGTCCGTTAACCTCCACGGGGTCAAATGAGTTCCTCGGAGGCATGACAAACGTTCCATTTCCAGCAAAATGAAAGGCAATCCACGAAAGATTCGATAAGACCACCTGTCAAGAATAGTAGCAAAGGTCGTACCCATTGGCAGGTTCATTCAGGTGCATAAAATAGTCAAATCTGAACTGCAGCGATGGTACGGTGGAACGGGTTACAATGGGCGTATGGCATGGCATGAGCTGATGGGGCATCCCCAGGCGTGCCTACCAAGGCAGTCGATCCTCCTGCCTCCCAGGAAATGTAAGTGTTGAACTAATGCAATATGGAATGAATCGGTGAAGCTATTGCTTGAGAGAGAGGTGTAACTCAAGTACAACATGCCCTTGTCGCCTCTGCCAAGTTCCATAGCCATGCAGGTCAACATGCTTTTGGTCACGGCAACCAATACTGAGGTACAAGGCATCAGATAATCACAACAATGAGTTTGATGTCTCTGAGCAATGAACGAGGTTGAGTTAATGTAACAGTTAAAAGAATGGGACTCGGCCATTAAGATCTAGCTCAAGAATGTTGACCTCTCGTCAGATCTAGGTCAAGAATGTTGACATCTCTGTAGAAAGAAATAACTAGAATGTACAATTGTCTTTCATAAACCCATAACATTAATATTTAGTACAATGTTTTATTGCTCCATTAAAATAATAGTATAATCCTTACAAGTTAGAGTGATATGAATATTTTAAGAAGCAAAGTGGGATGTTTTGAATTTTTGAAAGGATAAAATATCCTAAAAGTGGTAGCCAATCAAAATCTAACTATTTAATTATGTGGTAATGTTTTTTAATGAATGGTCTCTTTTTTATTAATTATAATATTGAAGTTACATATTCACAAAAGAAGTCGTGTGATACAAAGTTCACGCAGTCCAAGGTCGAAAAGCTGTAAACTATTTATCAAACACAAAAATAGATAAATTGCTCTTAGGTGACCACACTGCTGCCAAATGAGAAGGATCATGGTGATCATCAAAACTCCATACATCAATGGGGTGTGTGAGTGGCTTAGGTGGAGCACACCCGTTAGCAACATAATGTTATCAATTAATATGTATATTTATAATTAATGAGCATATTTTCAAATAGATTAAGTCATAATAAGTTGTCAATATTGTTTGGCTTAGTTAAAATTGATGTAATTGATATTCTAAGTACATCATTAAGGTGGTGTTTAAAATAAATAAAAATAGTAATAATGGTAGTGAAATTATCATTATCTCTAATAATACCATATTAGGATCAAAGTATCTTTGCTAGACTAAATTTAACTCTATTAAGTTGATAAATATAAAGTACATCTATTGAGCTCAACATCAATATAATTATAAATGTTACTAATATGAGTGATCAAACTATTTCCTAATATGATATAATGTGCTATTATCATTTTGTTAACTAAAGTATTCTTAAGAGAGTAAATATTAGCATTTGTTCCATATCAATCAATACTAATTATATTACTAAAAAAATGACTTTAATAGAAATGGTATTATAGATATGAGTGATTATGATTACAATATCAATGGAACTTGGTGTCCAGGGCTAACTCAAAGGACAATTAATGATCTTAATTCTACTAATTATCCATAAAGGCCCTAGTTGAGTATCTATCAAGAATATTTCCATTGATACCAATTTTGATATTTTTGTTAATAACCAAGTTATTATTATTAACATAGAGAATATTGTTATTGTAATTCAAATGAAGTTGATGAAGCAATCAAAGATCTATAAGAAAAGAATTCCAATCTTCAAGAAGAAGTCAGAAAGCTGGAAAGAGAACAAGAAATCCAATCAGTAAGATTGTGTGAAGTCATGGAAAGCCAAAGAAGAGATAGAAAAAAAAAAATTTGACACAAGATATGGTGACCCAAAAACCTTCCAATTAGAAAGTAAAACTAGGGTGGGGATGATAACTACAAGCTTTAGTACTACAGTATAAAGCTAACCTGTTAAGGCGACCAGTTCTAGTGATTTTCCCTATTAGGAGTAATAAGGACTATGAGGTCCACCTTGTAGAAGGATTCACAAACATATAATAAAGTATGCACTTGGTTAAGAGATTTAGCAAAGACTTTTGAGTCTACTCTGTTAAAGGATTTGACTGTTGCACCTATTATGATGAACTAATAGTTGATCTCTCATTTGTTGGTTAAGATTCCTTGTATTACAATGATCACCTTACTGTGATAGATAATAATGTATTGTCCCTTAAACTACTTTTAGACTTCTTCAATTCATGTGTGGGATGGAAGAGGAATGAAGATTAGCAGTGTAACTGACATGGAACTGATGTTTGGCATTCATATCATTGAACATAAGATTTACAATTCAAGCAGTCTAAACAACGTATCACATGAAGCTGTTGATCTCACATACAAGGTTGTGAAGAATAACTTATCTGTCAACCTTGCCGAATTACTATTCAACTAGTTCAACAAGAATATGGAGAGCATCAAAGGATCAAAAAATAATCCATGTAAGTTTAGATCTCTTCTAACATGTTTATTGTTGTGATGTGAATATCAAGATTTAACTGTGTGATTTTTGAGTCAAACTCGATGACCCATGTTTCATGAGTAGTGATTCAACTTGAATCCATCTCTCATGAGAATAAATGGAACACTTAGCACTCATTGGATCTAGGTGATGCTCACAGGGGTGAAGCACCGGGACTTCCCGGGAGGTCACCCATCCTAGTACTACTCCAACCTGAGCGCGCTTAACTACGAAGTTTCCTCCACAGTTAAACCCAAAGCTTGCAACCCCATTTGCAAGCTTTACTCAATGTTTATTGTTCTTTACTCAGAAAATTTTCCCTTCTAAAGGTACATTAGTATGAAGAAAAGATGTTCCTATTTTGTATTAGATTATTGAGTATATAGCAAAGATGGGTGAAAGTTTTGAAAGTATCATGGATAACTACTTTGAAACATTCAAGGCGAAGATGAATAATAGATATAGGATCCCCAAGAAACTTGTTGAAGATTACAAGGATGATATCTATTTCATGGTGGATTGTGACAAAGTAACATTCAAGCAGGCAAGCCTAGAGTGGCATGGGTTAAGCCTCTAGAGTATGAGGTTAATATTGACAAAACCAAGGATATCATAGACGCTCTACTTAATGAGCCTGTGGATCCCAAAGCTACATACTTCGGCACATATGATGAAGCTAAGGTAAGAATAGAGCTTGAGATTAAGTTACCTCAAGCAGTTAATAAAGGAACAAAAAGAGTAGAAAAGATACCAAAAGACACTAAGCAAGCAAGTTCCCCTCTAATGCTTACCAAGGGAAAAGGTGATGATATTGAAGAAGATGGTGGAGAGGATGAAGAAGAAGAAGCAAAATATAAGGAAGAAGAGCCTCTAAGGACGAAAGGAAATGTTATCATAACCAGACCTATTAAGTCATCCCCTACTATATTTGCAAGAAGGGTAGCCAAGACAAGAAAGAAATTGAAGTTAGGTGAAGATGAGGTGGAGTAGATAATCTTCAAAAGATCTCCACCTACACTTCAAGAAAGATTAAAGAAAATGGAGGAAGGAGTTGGCATGGAAAATTTTTAACTCAAGTATGAGACAAGGGATGTGGATGAGTAAAGATAGATTGAGGATGATGTCATGACCAAGCTAGGTAGATGGAAGTACTCTCCAAATGAGCTTGCACAATAGATTCCTAATGAACTTATGCAGGTAATAAAGCCAAGATGGTAAAATGCACCAAAGACTGTCAAGGATATCTATGAATAGACCTTGAGGAAATTGATGCCAAATCTCAGTAATAAGGAGGTGAAGGAATCATTGAAGAAAAATGAGAAAATGTTCACTCTCAAGATGAACACATGTATGATATTGTTAAAAGACATTGAATGTGTAGTGAATGTAGCAACAACTGCATGGAAAAACATTTATAAGTTGCATCAACCTAGTGACTTTATTGTACATGTTGATGACAAAGATGATGAAGATGAGGAAGAGGACATAGAAATAAAAGATGATGAACTTGATAATGTTAATCTAGATGATGAGGAGGAAGAACAGGAAGCTACTAGAGGACTTCTTCCAAAGATACAAGGTATTGAGGATATTGGTGCAGAGAAACTTGCAGCAATAGTCATGGCCTTATTTCCTTACTCTCTGAGCACACAACCTTAGTGTAATCTAGCTCTGAGATAGCTTCTACCAAGTTGGTTGTGGTCAACAATGCTACACCAAGCACCCAACCAAGCTCTAAATTTTTTAAGCTGAATGTTACAATGACATAAGTGTCCAACACTTCATCTGTCAAGTAGCAAGGTCCTCCATCATCAAGCTTGATTGAGCAACAACAAGGTATTCATGTTGTCTAGTCTCATTTCAACTTGTATTGCTAGTCCATCATTTCCAACTATTACTTCTATTCCAAGTATATCTATAGCAAGTACAATGATAGTTGAGAAAAAGTCTCAACCAGGTACTGAAGTGCTAGACAAGGGGAAACAAATTATTTCCACCATGTTGAAAGAAAAGGGCAAAGAAAGAGAATCTATTGATCTCAATGAGGATATAGTTATTCCAAATTGGGATATCTTTTCTCTCACTCCTAATCAAATGAACACCATGGGTGAATTATCAAAGAAGAGAGCTAAGCAACAGAAGCTTAGAGAAGAAAAGAAGAAAGAAAACCAAGTCTTTGAAGACATAAAGAGCATATTTGTTGATGCTCTAAGTATTGAGGTTGATGGAACTCAACCTATTTTGGATCAATTATAATATATTGTTCAAAAATTCAGTGAAGACTTGAATGGGCAGGAGAAGCTACTTGAGAGATTAGAAAGGAAGTTTGAGAATAGAGTGTTAGAACAAGATGCACAAAGAATTGCAATAGACTAAGTAGAGTTAACTACTATTCTTCATACACTAGAAACATCTATTAACAATTTTCCATTATTATTTGTCAATTGACACATCTATCTTTACCAAGGATATCAAGGAGAAATTATTCAAGATAGATGAAGACATGAAGGCAAGTGCACACCAGTTGTCACTTGACCCAAGCCATAGTTTTGCACATTAATCAAAGATCAGATATCTGACAAATCTACAAGAAGAATTATTAAGGAAAGAAGCCAGGATCAAGGCCACACTTGCAAAAGTCCAAGGCATGATTCTTTCAAACATGGATGCATTGCAAAAACATATTGCACATGCAAAGACGCTCATCCATGATAACAACTTCTCAATAATGGATCACATGATGCAATTATCAACATAAATTCAAATTGCATTACATGCAAGCAAGGTACTGCAAAAAAATTGGAACAAGACAATGGTACTTATTTTGAAGGTACATTATGAATTCTTGTCACATTTTAGTATTATCGTATAGTTATTATACACCTTTGGTATTTATGTCAAAAAGGGGGAGTAGTGTATATATATAATATGCAAAGGAGGAGAAATATACTATACTCCATGTGTATGTATATAAGGGAGATATATGTATGGGAGAGCAATATAACGTAGTATGAATAAGCAGAAAATACCTTTACAAAAGCAATTTTTAAAAATCAGAGAAACAAAGTATGTTATTGAGCCACAACAGGTGGAAGTAAAAACTGAGTTGAAGACATAGAATGATGGCAAAGGAAGTTTTGACTTATAGTTTTGAATGATCACTTTTTTTTTTTTGATAAGTGCTATTGTCACTAATGCCAAAAGGGGAGATTATTGACATAAAGGTCAACGTTTCTATTAGTGACTCAACACTTAGTCAATTGGTTACATCACTATAGAGCTCTATAGTTGTTATTGAGCTTATCATTTAGTTTGCAGTGTTAACCAAGTGATTCATTTTTTCTCGAGCTAAGTAGTCAAAATATAGTGTCTATAGATTACCTGATTTAGTTTGCAGTATTTTCTTAGTTATACAATGTTTACTGAGCTTCAGAGACAAAGTTAAGTGCATACTGAGCAAAGTAAAGGTGACTGAGCCAATCAATGGAAGTGAAGAGGATCATAGTGTTAATAGATCTCTATAGTGTTAACCAAGTCCAATGGTGTCTATTGAGCTCATATGGTTAACAAAGTGGATCTAGTGTTGACCAAGTCATGTAGTGTCAATCAAGTGATCTAGTTGCTACTGAGTTTCTCAGAGTTCATCGAGTCACACAGTGCTGACTAGGTTCAAGCTTCTTGGAAGTGATTAGTATGGACCAATCTTCAAGTTCATCTAAGTACCAAAGATTGTCGAGCATTGATAGTGTTTTGTGTATTAGAACATCACTGCGTTTGTCTTCAAAACCCAAGTTACAACATTTGGGCCGACCTTGTGATTTAGGATGAAATTAGTATTGTAGCTAACTCCAGTAAGTTGTAATTTGGATTGGTATATATGTAATACATTGTATCATATCCAAACAAGATAAGAGAAACATGCATGATGAGTAGAAGTGTGAATTGAAGAAAGCTACAAGTAGTATAAGGCTACAAGTATTTTCTATCATAGTAAGGTGATCATTCTAATATAAGGAATCTCAACCAAAAAATCAAAGTTGTAGATCAGAGATCAACCACTGGTTCATCCTAATAGGTACATCAGTAAAATCCTTTAACAAGGAAGAATTAACAATCTTTGCTCAATATCTTAACCGAGTGCATACTTCATTGTATGTTTATAAATCCTTCATAAGGAGGACCTTACAGTCCTTATTGCTCCTAATAGGGCATATCACTAGAAGTGGTCAATTGCAAGCCTTAACAGGTTAACTTTATACTATAGTACTAAAGCTTGTGGGTATCATCCCCACCCCAGTTTTACTTTCTAATTGGAAGGTTTCTAGGTCACCATATCTTGTGTCAAATTATTATGAATGTTTATTTGCTTTCATTCTTTCATGTATACAATTAGATTAGAAAATTATATGAAGGATTAATAGGTGAAGTAAGATAAAGTTTTATTGGTTTCTGATTCATCCCTCCCCTCTCAGTAACCTTGCTTACCTTATATTTCCAACAATTGTGGATGGTAAATTTTACGATACCAAACATATAGCATTAAAGTAGAAAATTAAATAAATAGTATCATAACTATTTATTCAAACTAAGCTCCACTGATTACAAAATGGACTATTGAAGAACACTTTAAGGAGAAAGTTGTGAAGCCATCTACTTCGATGGGGAGAAAAAAGAAAACTTCATGGAATGACACTTTGGATGGGGAAAGAAAGAAAACTTCATGGAATGGCACTTTGGATAATACTAGTGTGAAAAAAATAAAAATTCATAATGTGAAGATTAAGGAGATAAGTGAAGAGGGTATGGAAACTGAGTCAAAAGTGACTCAAAGGGTGATTAGGATTATGTGAAGAAGAAGAAAATTAAGAAGAGTAAGAAGGAAGGTAGAGTTAAGAGAAGCAAGATGGATGTTAGACTTGATAAGCCTTGAACGATGATAAAGGTTCTTCAAAGAAAGGGAAGGATGACAATGAGGAGAGGGAGATAGAGAGTGGGGATTATAGTTCAAACAATGAAGGGTATTCTAGTAATCAGGGTGATCCCTCAGTTAAATCTGGTGGCATGGGAAGCAATGTGGGTTCTCAGTTAGGGACAAAGAAAAAAACTATGTCTTTGAACACCTATATGGACAAAGACAACAATATAAATGAGAACTTTTTGACCTCTGAAGCTGGACATGAGGAGGGGCTTCTTGTGGTCACTACATCTAACAAAAAAGATATGAATTCTTCTTCTATTACTCTTGAAAAAAAAATGATAATGAAGATCAGAAGGTCAAAGATGAGAAACAAACCCTAGATGGGGAGAGAAAGTTAGTGTCTGATGATGCCCAGGAGGACATTGACTATCCCAAGAACAACACTCTTGATGAGGATAATGAGGAGGTGAAGACTAGTGGGAGAATTTTATTCCTCCACAAAACCAAATTAAAGGTGGATGCCTCTCTTCAGGCTGACTCTTGGCTTTACAATGAGATCATCTCTTGAAAAAAAATGTTAGGGATTTATATGACACCTTGGAAAATGAGAAAACCAAAAGAATTAACTTGGAAAGTAAAGTTAGGAATATCCCATAAAAACCCATGGCCTATAAAGTAGGGTTGACGCAACTGGTTAATGTGATAGTAGATAAAAAATGAACATGGTTACCTCTAGTCTGTTCATGATGGTGATGATTATTGGAAGAAGTAATGAGGACATTATTTCACCTATGGTTGTCTAGCTAACTAGTTGCCCTAGCAAGAGGACAAGGCATAGCACAAAAAGGTCTATTGAAGTTTCTCTTGGTTTGACTATAGAAGACCTCCTTCCAGAGGTTGTTAATAGTGGTAAAGAATTGGCTAAGGCTACAAATGAACCGGTGTAAGTTTTTTCTTTTTTTCTTTTTTGTAGGTTCTTGTTGTTGGTTTTGACTCTTTCTGCTAGATGTTCTGTGGTTTTATTTTCCAGCTTTCTTTATTTCATATTTGACTATTTAGGTTTCAAGTCCTTGTAAAACCTATTTTTCTAGCTTGATGCCATACTTGTAGAGTCTAGGGCCTTGTAAAACCTAGTGAGACTTTTATCTCGATAATCTACTTTTTTTGGTTTTTGTATGGGGTTTCAGGTCCTCTTGAAGCCTATTTTTACCATAATCCAAAAAATTAAAGATATTGTGTTTTTGATTCATTCAAAAACAAGTTTTGAAAGGAGTTGAAACCCTTTATAGTAAATGTACATTTAGATATTCAATATAATCATTTTCTTATTAGACCAAAGTAGAATACAACCATGACAAACATAATGAAAAAAAAAAACTACATTACCAATAGTTCCAAGAGACCCAGTACTATCATAACAAAAGGAACCCAAAACTATATCAC